>JAJGST010000016.1:0-250483 GCA_020746105.1 Trogon surrucura
TCTCTAAATCACTATTCCTGAGCCCCAAAGTTCCCTAATTTGGTGTTTCTGGTCATAAAAGATCCCTAAATCGTTGTTTCTGAGCCAAAAGTTCCCTAAATCACTGTTTCTGAGCACCAGATTTCCCTAATGTGGGTTTTCTGGGCCTGAAAGTTCCCTCATTTAGTTTTTCTGGGCCTTAAAGATCCCTAAATTGGTGCTTCTGAGCCCAAAAGTTCCCTAATTTGGTGTTTCTGAGCCCAAAGTTCCCTAATTCGCTGCTTCTGAGCCCTCAAAGTTGCCTAGTTCGCTGCTTCTGAGTCCCAGTGTTCCCTAAGTTGGTGTTTCTGGGCCTAAAAGTTCCCTAATTTAATTTCTCTGAACCTAAAAGATCCCTAATTTGGTGTTTCTGAGCACAAGAGTTCCCTAAACTGGTTTTTCTGAGACTGAAATTTCCCTAAATTGGTGTTTCTGGGCCCCAAAGTTCCCTAATTTGGTGTTCCTGAGCCTGAAAGTTCCCTAAGTTGGTTTTTCTGGGCTTAAAAGATCCCTAAATCGGTGTTTCTGAGCCCAAACGTTCTCTAAATCTCTGATTCTGAGCACCAGATTTCCCTAATTAGGTGTTCCTGGGCCTAAAACTTCTCTAAAACACTATTCCTGAGCCCCACAGTTCCCTAATTTGGGGATTCTGGGCCTAAAAGTTCACTCATTTAATTTTTCTGGGCCTTAAAGTTCCCTAAATTGGTGCTTCTGAGCTGAAAATTTCCCTAATTTGGTGTTTCTGAGCCCAAAGTTTCCTAAATCGCTGCTTCTGAGCCCCAAAGTTCCCTAGTAAGGTGTTCCTGGGCCTAAAAGTTCTCTAAATCACTATTCCTGAGCCCCAAAGTTCCCTAATTTGGTGTTTCTGGGCCTAAAAGATCCCTAATTTAGTTTTTTAAAGGCCTAAAAGATCCCTACTTTAGTTTTTCTGGGCATAAAAGATCCCTAAATCGTTGCTTCTGAGCCCAAAAGTTCCCTAAATCACTTTTTTCTGAGCACCAGATTTCCCTAATTTGGGTTTTCTGGGCCTAAAAGTTCCCTCATTTAGTGTTTCTGGGCCTATAAGTTGCCTAAATTTATGCTTCTGAGCCCAAAAGTTCGCTAATTTGGTGTTTCTAGGCATAAAAGTTCCCTAATTTAGTATTTCTGGGCATAAAAGGTCCCTAAATTGGTGCTTCTGAGCCCAAAAGTTCCATAAATCATTGTTTCTGGGCCCCAAAGTTCCCTAATTTGGTGTTTCTGAGCCCCAAAGTTCCCTAATTCGCTGCTTCTCAGCCCCAAAGTTGCCTAATTCGCTGCTTCTGAGTCCTAATGTTCCCTAAGGTGGTGTTTCTGGGCCTAAAAGATCCCTAAATCGGTGTTTCTGAGCCCAAACGTTCTCTAAATCACTGTTTCTGAGCCCCAAAGTTCCCTCATTTGGTGTTTCTTGGCATAAAAGTTCCCTCATTTAGTTTTTCTGGGCCTAAAAGTTCCCTAATTTGCTGCTTCTGAGCCCAAAAGTTCACTAATTTCGTGTTTCTGAGCCCCAAAGTTCCCTAAATCGCTTCTTTTGAGCCCAAAAGTTCCCTAATTACGTGTTCCTGGGCCTAAAAGTTCTCTAAATCACTATTCCTGAGCCCCACAGTTCCCTAATTTGGTGTTTCTGGGCCTAAAAGTTCCCTCATTAAGTTTTTCTGGGCCTTAACGTTCCCTAAATTGGTGCTTCTGAGCCCAAAAGTTCGCTAATTTGGTGTTTCTGAGCCCAAAAGTTCTGTAAATTGGTGTTTCTGAGCCCAAAAGTTCTCAAATTTGGTTTTTCTGAGCCCCAAAGTTCCCGAAATCGCTACCTCTGAGACCAAAAGTTCGCTAATTAGATGTTCCTGGGCCTAAAAGTTCTCTAAATCACTATTCCTGAGCCCCACAGTTCCCTAATTTGGTGTTTCTGGGCCTTAAAGATCCCTAATTTAGTTTCTCTGGACCTAAAAGATCCCTAAATCGGTGTTTCTGAGCCCAAAAGTTCCATAAATCGCTGCTTCTGAGCCCTAAAGTTCCCGAATTAGGTGTTCCTGGGCCTAAAAGTTCTCTAAATCACTATAACTAAGCCCCACAGTTCCCTAATTTGGTGTTTCTGGGCCTAAAATATCCCTAATTTAATTTTTCTGGGCATAAAAGGTCCCTAAATCGGTGTTTCTCAGCCCAAAAATCCCTAAATCACTGCTTCTGAGCACCAGATTTCCCTAATTTGGTGTTTCTGGGCCTAAAAGTTCCCTCATTTAGTTTTTCTGGTCCTTAAAGTTCCCTAAATTGGTACTTCTGAGCCCAAAAGTTCCCTAATTTGGTGTTTCTGTGCCCAAAAGTTCTCTAATTTGGTGTTTCTGAGCCGAAAAGTTCCCTAAATCGCTGCTTTTGAGCCCAAAAGTTCCCTAATTTGGTGTTTCTGAGCCGAAAAGTTCCCTAAATCGCTGCTTCTGAGCCCAAAAGTTCCCTGATTACGTGTTCCTGGGACTAAAAGTTCTCTAAATCACTATTCCTGAGCCTGAAGGTTCCCTAATTTGTTGTTTCTGGGCCTAAAAGTTCACTCATTTAGTTTTTCTGGGCCTTAAAGTTCCCTAAATTGGTGCTTCTGAGCCCAAAAGTTCCCTAATTTGGTGTTCCTGAGCCTGAAAGTTCCCTAAGATGGTTTTTCTGGGCTTAAAAGATCCCTAAATCGGTGTTTCTGAGACCAAACGTTCTCTAAATCTCTGATTCTGAGCACCAGATTTCCCTAATTAGGTGTTCCTGGGCCTAAAACTTCTCTAAATCACTATTCCTGAGCCCCACAGTTCCCTAATTTGGTGTTTCTGGGCCTAACAGTTCACTCATTTAGTTTTTCTGGGCCTTAAAGTTCCCTAAATTGGTGCTTCTGAGCACAGATTTCCCTAATTTGGTGTTTCTGAGCAGAAGAGATCTCTAAATTGGTGTTTCTGAGCCCAAAAATTCGCTAATTTGGTGTTTCTGAGCCCAAAAGTTCCCTAAATCGCTGCTTCTGAGTCCCAAAGTTCCCTAGTAAGGTGTTCCTGGGCCTAAAAGTTCTCTAAATCACTATTCCTGAGCCCCACAGTTCCCTAATTTGGTGTTTCTGGGCCTAAATTTCCCTCATTTAGTTTTTCTGGTCCTTAAAGTTCCCTAAATTGGTGCTTCTGAGGCCAAAAGTTCCCTAATTTGGTGTTTCTGGGCCCCAAAGTTCCCTAAATCGCTGCTTCTGAGCCCAAAATTTCCCTAATTACGTGTTCCTGGGCATAAAAGTTCTCTAAATCACTATTCCTGAGCCCCACAGTTCCCTAATTTGGTGTTTCTGGGCCTAAAATTTCCCTCATTTAGTTTTTCTGGTCCTTAAAGTTCCCTAAATTGGTGCTTCTGAGCCCAAAAGTTCCCTAATTTGGTGTTTCTGAGCCCCAAAGTTCGCTAATTTGGTGTTTCTGAGCCGAAAAGTTCCCGAAATCGCTGCTTCTGAGCCCAAAAGTTCCCGAATTAAGTTTTTCTGGGCCTTAAAGTTCCCTAAATTGGTGCTTCTGAGCCCAAAAGTACCATAAATCATTGTTTCTGGGCCCAAAAGTTCCCTAATTTGGTGTTTCTGAGCCCCAAAGTTCCCTAATTCGCTGCTTCTGAGCCCCAAAGTTCCCTAAATCGCTGCTTCTGAGCCCAAAAGTTCCCTAATTACGTGTTCCTGGGCCTAAAAGTTCTCTAAATCACTATTCCTGAGCCCCAAAGTTCCCTAATTTGGTGTTTCTGGGCCTAAAAGTTCCCTCATTAAGTTTTTCTGGTCCTTAAAGTTCCCTAAATTGGTGCTTCTGAGCATAGATTTCCCTAATTTGGTGTTTCTGAGCACAAGAGTTCTCTAAATTGGTGTTTCTGAGCCCAAAAGTTCGCTAATTTGGTGTTTCTGAGCCCAAAACTTCCCGAAATCGCTGCTTCTGAGACCAAAAGTTCCCTAGTAAGGTGTTCCTGGGCCTAAAAGTTCTCTAAATCACTATTCCTGAGCCCCACAGTTCCCTAATTTGGTGTTTCTGGGCCTAAAATTTCCCTCATTTAGTTTTTCTGGTCCTTAAAGTTCCCTAAATTGGTGCTTCTGAGCACAGATTTCCCTAATTTGGTGTTTCTGAGCACAAGAGTTCTCTAAATTGGTGTTTCTGAGCCCAAAAGTTCGCTAATTTGGTGTTTCTGAGCCCAAAAGTTCCCTAAATCGCTGCTTCTGAGTCCCAAAGTTCCCTAGTAAGGTGTTCCTGGGCCTAAAACTTCTCTAAATCACTATTCCTGAGCCCCACAGTTCCCTAATTTGGTGTTTCTGGGCCTAAATTTCCCTCATTTAGTTTTTCTGGTCCTTAAAGTTCCCTAAATTGGTGCTTCTGACCCCAAAAGTTCCCTAATTTGGTGTTTCTGGGCCCAAAAGTTCTCTAAATTAGTGTTTCTGAGCCCAAAAGTTCGCAAATTTGGTGTTTCTGAGCCCCAAAGTTCCCGAAATCGTTGCTTCTGAGACGAAAAATTTCCCTAATTAGATGTTCCTACGCCTAAAAGTTCTCTAAAACACTATTCCTGTGCCCCACAGTTCCCTAACTTGGGGTTTCTGGGCCTAAAAGTTCCCTCATTTAGTTTTTCTGGGCCTTAAAGTTCCCTAAATTGGTGCTTCTGAGCCCAAAAGTTCCCTAATTTGGTGTTTCTGAGCCCCAAAGTTCCCTAAATCGCTGCTTCTGAGCCCAAAAGTTCCCGAATTACGTGTTCCTGGGCCTAAAAGTTCTCTAAATCACTATTCCTGAGCCCCAAAGTTCCCTAATTTGGTGTTTCTGGTCATAAAAGATCCCTAAATCGTTGTTTCTGAGCCCAAAAGTTCCCTAAATCACTGTTTCTGAGCACCAGATTTCCCTAATGTGGGTTTTCTGGGCCTGAAAGTTCCCTCATTTAGTTTTTCTGGGCCTTAAAGATCCCTAAATTGGTGCTTCTGAGCCCAAAAGTTCCCTAATTTGGTGTTTCTGAGCCCCAAAGTTCCCTAATTCGCTGCTTCTGAGCCCTCAAAGTTGCCTAGTTCGCTGCTTCTGAGTCCCAGTGTTCCCTAAGTTGGTGTTTCTGGGCCTAAAAGTTCCCTAATTTAATTTCTCTGAACCTAAAAGATCCCTAATTTGGTGTTTCTGAGCACAAGAGTTCCCTAAACTGGTTTTTCTGAGACTGAAATTTCCCTAAATTGGTGTTTCTGGGCCCCAAAGTTCCCTAATTTGGTGTTCCTGAGCCTGAAAGTTCCCTAAGTTGGTTTTTCTGGGCTTAAAAGATCCCTAAATCGGTGTTTCTGAGACCAAACGTTCTCTAAATCTCTGATTCTGAGCACCAGATTTCCCTAATTAGGTGTTCCTGGGCCTAAAACTTCTCTAAAACACTATTCCTGAGCCCCACAGTTCCCTAATTTGGGGATTCTGGGCCTAAAAGTTCACTCATTTAGTTTTTCTGGGCCTTAAAGTTCCCTAAATTGGTGCTTCTGAGCTGAAAATTTCCCTAATTTGGTGTTTCTGAGCCCAAAAGTTTCCTAAATCGCTGCTTCTGAGCCCCAAAGTTCCCTAGTAAGGTGTTCCTGGGCCTAAAAGTTCTCTAAATCACTATTCCTGAGCCCCAAAGTTCCCTAATTTGGTGTTTCTGGGCCTAAAAGATCCCTAATTTAGTTTTTTAAAGGCCTAAAAGATCCCTACTTTAGTTTTTCTGGGCATAAAAGATCCCTAAATCGTTGCTTCTGAGCCCAAAAGTTCCCTAAATCACTTTTTTCTGAGCACCAGATTTCCCTAATTTGGGTTTTCTGGGCCTAAAAGTTCCCTCATTTAGTGTTTCTGGGCCTAAAAGTTGCCTAAATTTATGCTTCTGAGCCCAAAAGTTCGCTAATTTGGTGTTTCTAGGCATAAAAGTTCCCTAATTTAGTATTTCTGGGCATAAAAGGTCCCTAAATTGGTGCTTCTGAGCCCAAAAGTTCCATAAATCATTGTTTCTGGGCCCCAAAGTTCCCTAATTTGGTGTTTCTGAGCCCCAAAGTTCCCTAATTCGCTGCTTCTGAGCCCCAAAGTTGCCTAATTCGCTGCTTCTGAGTCCTAATGTTCCCTAAGGTGGTGTTTCTGGGCCTAAAAGATCCCTACATCGGTGTTTCTGAGCCCAAACGTTCTCTAAATCTCTGTTTCTGAGCCCCAAAGTTCCCTCATTTGGTGTTTCTTGGCATAAAAGTTCCCTCATTTAGTTTTTCTGGGCCTAAAAGTTCCCTAAATTGGTGCTTCTGAGCCCAAAAGTTCGCTAATTTCGTGTTTCTGAGCCCCAAAGTTCCCTAAATCGCTTCTTCTGAGCCCAAAAGTTCCCTAATTACGTGTTCCTGGGCCTAAAAGTTCTCTAAATCACTATTCCTGAGCCCCAAAGTTCCCTAATTTGGTGTTTCTGGGCCTAAAAGTTCCCTAATTACGTGTTCCTGGGCCTAAAATTTCCCTAAATTGGTGCTTCTGAGCCCAAAATTTCGCTAATTTGGTGTTTCTGAGCCCAAAAGTTCTGTAAATTAGTGTTTCTGAGCCCAAAAGTTCGCAAATTTGGTGTTTCTGAGCCCCAAAGTTCCCCCCCATCGCTGCCTCTGAGACCAAAAGTTCGCTAATTAGATGTTCCTGGGCCTAAAAGTTCTCTAAATCACTATTCCTGAGCCCCACAGTTCCCTAATTTGGTGTTTCTGGGCCTAAAAGATCCCTAATTTAGTTTCTCTGGGCCTAAAAGGTCCCTAAATCGGTGTTTCTGAGCCCAAAAATCCCTAAATCACTGCTTCTGAGCACCAGATTTCCCTAATTTGGTGTTACTGGGCCTAAAATTTCCCTCATTTAGTTTTTCTGGGCCTTAAATTTCCCTAAATTGGTGCTTCTGAGCCCAAAAGTTCGCTAATTTGGTGTTTCTGAGCCCAAAAGTTCCCTAAATCGCTGCTTCTGAGCCCAAAAGTTCCCTAAATCGCTGCTTCTGAGACCAAAAGTTCCCGAATTAGGTGTTCCTGGGCCTAAAACTTCTCTAAATCACTATTCCTGAGCCCCACAGTTCCCTAATTTGGTGTTTCTGGGCCTAAAAGATCCCTATTTTAGTTTTTCTGGGCCTGAAAGATCCCTAAATCAGTGTTTCTGAGCCCAAACGTTCACTAAATCACTGTTTCTGAGCCCCAAAGTCCCCTTATTTGGTGTTTCTGGGTCTAAAAGTTCCCAAATTTAATTTCTCTGGATCTAAAAGATCCCTAAATTGGTGTTTCTGAGGCCAAAGTTCCCTAAATCGCTGCTTCTGAGCCCAAGAGTTC
Source organism: Trogon surrucura (assembly GCA_020746105.1). NCBI lineage: Eukaryota > Metazoa > Chordata > Aves > Trogoniformes > Trogonidae > Trogon > Trogon surrucura. The sequence continues at coordinate 7,316 of JAJGST010000016.1, forward strand.
CCTAAATTGGTGTTCCTGAGTTCAAAAGTTCTCTAAACTGGTTTTTCGGAGAATGAAATTTCCCTAAATTGGTGTTTCTGGGCCCCAAAGTTCCCTAATTTTCTGTTTCTGACCCTGAAATTTCCCTAAATTAGTGTTTCTGAGCCCCAAAGTTCCCTAATTTGGTGTTTCTGGGCCTAAAAGTTCCCTAATTTAGTTTCTCCGGGCCTAAAGGATCCCTAAATTGGTGTTTTTGAGTTCAAAGTTCCCTAAATCCCTGCTTCTGAGCTCTAAAGTTCCCTAAATCTCTGCTTCTGAGTCCCAAAGTTCCCTAATTAGGTGTTCCTAGACCTAAAAGTTCTCTAAATCACTATTCCTGAGCCCCAAAGTTTCCTAATTTGGTGTTTCAGGGCCTAGAAGATCCCTACATTGGTGCTTTTGAGCTCAAAAGTACCCTAAATCTTTGCTTCTGGGCCCCAAAGTTCCCTAATTTGGTGTTTCTGACCCTGAAAGTTCCCGAAATTGGTGTTTCTGAGCCACAAAGTTCCCTAATTTGCTGCTTCTGAGCCCCAGAGTTGCATAATTCGCTGCTTCTGAGTCCCAGTGTTCCCTAAGTTTGTGTTTCTGGGCCTAAAAGATCCCTAAATCGGTGTTTCTGAGCCCAAATGTTCAATAAATCACTGTTTCTGAGAACCAAAGTTCCTTAATTTGGTGTTTCTGACCCTGAAAGTTCCCTAATTTAGTTTTTCTGGGCATAAAAGTTCCATAAAGTGGTTCTTCTGAGCCCAAAAGTTCCCTAATTCGGTGCTTCTGAGCCCAAAAGTTCTCTAATTTGGTGTTTCCGAGCCCAAAATTTCTCTAAATTGGTGTTTCTGAGCCCAAAAGTTCCTGAAATCTGTGTTTCTGACCCCAAACGTTCACTAAATTACTGTTTCTGAGTCCCACTGTTCCCTAAGTTGCTGTTTCTGGGCTTAAAAGTTCCCTCATTTAGGTTTTCTGGGCCTAAAAGATCCTGGAATTGGTGCTTCTGAGCCCAAAAGTTCACTAATTTGGTGTTTCTGAGGCCCAAAGTTCCCTAAATCGCTTCTTCTGAGCCCAAAAGTTCCCTAAATCGCTGCTTCTGAGTCCCAAAGTTCCCTAATTAGGTGTTCCTGGGCCTAAACGTTCTCTAAATCACTATTCCTGAGCCCCACAGTTCCCTAATTTGCTGTTTATGGCCATAAAAGTTCGCTAATTTAGTTTTTCTGGGCATTAAAGACCTAAATCGGCGTTTCTGAGCCCAAAATTTCCCTAAATCACTGTTTCTGAGCCCAAAAGTTCCCTAATTTGGTGTTTCCGGGCCTAATAGTTCCCTAATTTAGTTTTTATGGCCCTAAAAGATCCCTAAATCGGTGTTTCTGAGTGCAACCATTCTCTAAATCTCTGTTTCTGAGCACCAGATTTCCCTAATTTGGTGTTTCTGGGTCTCAAAGTTCCCTAAATTGGTGCTTCTGAGGCCAAAATCTGCTTAATTTGGGGCTTCTGAGCCCAAAAGTTCTCTAATTTGGTGTTTCCGAGCCCAAAATTTCTCTAAATTGGTGTTTCTGAGCCCAAAAGTTCCCGAAATCTATGTTTCTGACCCCAAACGTTCACTAAATTACTGTTTCTGAGCCCCCAAAATTCCCTAATTTGGTGTATCTGAGCCCCAAAGTTCCCTAAATCGCTGCTTCTGAGACCAGAAGTTCCCTAATTCGCTGCTTCTGAGTCCCAAAGTTCCCTAATTAGGTGTTCCTAGGCCTAAACGTTCTCTAAATCACTATTCCTGAGCCCCACAGTTCCCAAATTTGGTGTTTCTGGGCCCCAAAGTTCCCTAATTTAGTTTCTCTGAGCGTAAAAGATCCCTAAATCGGCGTTTCTGAGCACAGAAGTTCCCTAAATCACTGTTTCTGAGCCCAAGAGTTCCCTAAATTGGTGTTTCCGAGCGCAAAAGTTCCCTAAATTGGTGTTTCAAAGACTGTAAGTTCCCTAAATAGGTACTTCTGGGCCCCAAAGTTCCCTAAGTTGGTGTTTCCGAGCCCCAAAATTCTCTAAATCGGTGTTTCTGAGTCTAAACGTTCCCTAAATTCATGTTTATGGGCCCCAAAGTTCCCTAAATTGGTGTTTCTGAAGCCAAAAAATCTCTAAATCAGTTTCTGAGGCTCAAATTTCCCTAGTATCGTATCTCAGGGCCTAAAAGTTCCCTAATTTAGTATTTCTGGGCCTAAAAGATGCCTAAATCGGTGTTTCTGAGCCCAAGCGTTCACTAAATCTCTGTTTCTGAGCCCCAATGTTACCTAATTTGTTGTTTCTTGGACTAAAAGTTCCCTAATTTAGTTTCTCTGAGCCTAAAAGATCCCTAAATTGGTGTTTCTGAGGCCAAAGTTCCCTAAATAGCTGCTTCTGAGTCCCAAAGTTCCCTAATTAGGTGTTCCTGGGCTTAAAAATTCTCTAAATCACTATTCCTGAACCCCACAGTTCCCTAATTTGCTGTTTCTAGGCTTAAAAGTTCCCTCATTTAGTTTTTCTGTGCATAAAAGATCCCTAAATTGGTGTTTATGAGGACAAAGTTCCCTAAATCGCTGCCTCTGAGTCCCAAAGTTTCCTAATTAGTTGTTGCTGGGCCTAAAAGTTCTCTAAATCACTATTCCTGAGCCCCACAGTTCCCAGATTTGGTGTTTCTGGGCCTAAAAGTTCCCTCATTTAGTTTTTCTGGGCGTAAAAGATCCCTAATCGGCATTTATGAGCCCAAAAGTTCCCTAAATCACTGTTTCTGAGCCCAAGAGTTCCCTAAATTGGTGTTTCCGAGACCAAAAGTTCCCTAAATTGGTGTTTTTGAGACTGAAAGTTCCCTAAATTGGTACTTCAGGGCACAAAAGTTCCCTAAAGTGGTGCTTCTGAGCCCCAAAGTTCACTAATTTGGTGTTTCTGAGCCCAAAAGTTCTCTAAATTGGTGTTTCTGGGCCTAAAAGGTCCCTAAATCAGTGTTTCTGAGCCCAAACGTTCACTAAATCACTGTTTCTTGGCCCCAAAGTTCTCTAAATTGGGGTTTCTGAGCCCAAATGTTCGCTAATCTGGTGTTTCTGAGCCCCAAAGTTCAATAATTGGCTGTTTCTGAGCCCCAAAGTTGCCTAAGTTGGTGTTTCTGGGCCTAAAAGTTCCCTAATTTAGTTTCTCTGGGCCTAAAAGATCCCTAAATTGGTGTTTCTGAGGTCAAATTTCCCTAAATCGCTGCTTCTCAGCTCTAAAGTTCCCTAAATCCCTGCTTCTGAGTCCCAAAGTTCCCTAATAAGGTGTTCCTGGGCCTAAAAGATCTCTTAATCACTATTCCTGAGCCCCAAAGTTCCCTAGTTTGGTGTTTCTGGTCCTAAAAGTTCCCTAAATTGGTGCTTCTGAGCCCAAAAGTTCCCTAATTTTGTGTTTCTGACCCTGAAAGTTCCCTAAATTGGTGCTTCTGAGCCCCAAAGTTCCCTAATTTGCTGCTTCTGAGCCCCAAAGTTGCCTAATTTGGTGTTTCTAGGCGTAAAAGATCCCTAAATCAGTGTTTCTGAGCCCAAACATTCACTAAATCACTGTTTCTGAGCCCCAAAGTCCCCTAATTTTGTGTTTCTGGGTCTAAAAGTTCCCTAATTTAATTTCTCTGGACCTAAAAGATCCCTAAATTGGTGTTTCTGAGGCCAAAGTTCCCTAAATCGCTGCTTCTGAGCCCAAGAGATCCTGAAATTGGTGTTCCTGAGCTCAAAAGTTCCCTAAACTGGTTTTTCTGAGACTGAAATTTCCCTAAATTGGTATTTCTGGGCACCAAAGTTCCCTAATTTGGTGTTTCTGGGCCCAAAAGTTACCTAATTTAAGTTCTCTGGACCTAAAGGATCCCTAAATTGGTGTTTCTGAACCCAAAATTCCCTAAATCGCTGCTTCTAAGCCCCAAAGTTGCCTAAGTCGCTGCTTCTGAGTCCCAATGTTCCCTAAGTTTGTGTTTCTGGGCGTAAAAGATCCCTAAATCAGAGTTTCTGAGCCCAAACGTTCACTAAATCACTGTTTCTGAGCCCCAAAGTCCCCTAATTTGGGGTTTCTGGGTCTAAAAGTTCCCTCATTTAGTTTCTCTGGACCTAAAAGATCCCTAAATTGGTGTTTCTGAGGCCAAAGTTCCCTAAATCGCTGCTTCTTAGCCCAAGAGTTCCCTAAATTAGTGTTCCTGAGCTCAAAAGTTCTCTAAACTGGTTTTTCTGAGACTGAAATTTCCCTAAATTTGTGTTTCTGGGCCCCAAAGTTCCCTAATTTGGTGTTTCTGACCCTGAAATTTCCCTAAATTAGTGTTTCTGAGCCCCAAAGTTCCCTAACTGGCTGCTTCTGAGCCCCAAAGTTGCCTAATTTGGTTTTTCTGGGCCTAAAAGTTCCCTCATTTAGTTTCTCTGGGTCTAAAAGATCCCTAAATTGGTGTTTCTGACCCCAAAAGTTCCCTAAATCGCTGCTTCTGAGCTCTAAAGTTCCCTAAATCGCTGCTTCTGAGTCCCAAAGTTAACTAATTAGGTAGTTCTGGGCCTAAAAGTTCTCTAAATCACTATTCCTGAGCCCCAAAAGTTCCCTAATTTGGTGTTTCAGGGCCTAGAAGATCCCTAAATTGGTGCTTTTGAGGCCAAAAGTACCCTAAATCATTGCTTCTGGGCCCCAAAGTTCCCTAATTTGGTGTTTCTGAGCCTAAAAGTTCCCTAAATTGGTGTTTCTGAGCCCAAAGTTCCCTAAATTGCTGCTTCTGAGCCCCAAAGTTGCCTAAGTCGCTGCTTCTGAGTCCCAATGTTCCCTAAGTTTGTGTTTCTAGGCGTAAAAGATCCCTAAATCAGTGTTTCTGAGCCCAAATGTTCACTAAATCACTGTTTCGGAGCCCCAAAGTCCCCTAATTTGGTGTTTCTGGGTCTAAAAGTTTCCAAATTTAATTTCTCTGGACCTAAAAGATCCCTAAATTGGTGTTTCTGAGGCCAAAGTTCCCTAAATCGCTGCTTCTGAGCCCAAGAGTTCCCTAAATTGGTGTTCCTGAGCCCAAAAGTTCTCTAAACTGGTTTTTCTGAGACTGAAATTTCCCTAAAATGGTGTTTCTGGGCCCCAAAGTTCCCTAATTTTCTGTTTCTGACCCTGAAATTTCCCTAAATTAGTGTTTCTGAGACCCAAAGTTCCCTAACTGGCTGCTTCTGAGCCCCAAAGTTACCTAATTTGGTGTTTCTGAGCCCCAAAGTTCCCTAATTTGGTGTTTCTGGGCCTAAAAGTTCCCTAATTTAGTTTCTATGGGCATAAAAGATCCCTAAATCGGTGTTTCTGAGCCCAAAAGTTCCCTAAATCACTGTTTCTGAGGCCCAAAGTTCCCTAATTAGGTGTTCCTGGGCCTAAAAGTTCCCTAAATCACTATTCCTGAGCCCCAAAGTTCCCTAATTTGGTGTTTCTGACCCTGAAAGTTCCCTAAATTGGTGTTTCTGAGGCCCAAAGTTCCCTAACTGGCTGCTTCTGAGCCCCAAAGTTGCCTAATTTGGTGTTTCTGGGCCTAAAAGTTCCCTAATTTAGTTTCTCTGGGCCTAAAAGATCCCTAAATTGGTGTTTCTGAGGTCAAAGTTCCCTAAATCGCTGCTTCTGAGCTCTAAAGTTCCCTAAATCGCTGCTTCTGAGTCCCAAAGTTCCCTAATTAGGTGTTCCTGGGCCTAAAAGTTCTCTAAATCACTATTCCTGAGCCCCAAAGTTCCCTAATTTGGTGTTTCAGGGCCTAGAAGATCCCTAAATTGGTGCTTTTGAGGCCAAAAGTACCCTAAATCATTGCTTCTGGGCCCCAAAGTTCCCTAATTTGGTGTTTCTGAGCCTGAAAGTTCCCTAATTTGGTGTTTCTGAGCCCCAAAGTTCCCTAATTTTGTGTTTCTGACCCTGAACGTTCCCTAAATTGATGTTTCTGAGCCCCAAAGTTCCCTAATTTGCTGCTTCTGAGACCCAAAGTTGCCTAACTTGGTGTTTCTGGGCCTAAAAGTTACCTAATTTAAGTTCTCTGGGCCTAAAAGATCCCTAAATTGGTGTTTCTGAGCCCAAAGTTCCCTAAATTGCTGCTTCTGAGCCCCAAAGTTGCCTAAGTCGCTGCTTCTGAGTCCCAATGTTCCCTAAGTTTGTGTTTCTAGGCGTAAAAGATCCCTAAATCAGTGTTTCTGAGCCCAAACGTTCACTAAATCACTGTTTCTGAGCCCCAAAGTCCCCTAATTTGGTGTTTCTGGGTCTAAAAGTTCCCTAATTTAATTTCTCTGGACCTAAAAGATCCCTAAATTGGTGTTTGTGAGGCCAAAGTTCCCTAAATCGCTGCTTCTGAGTCCCAAAGTTCCCTAATTAGGTGTTCCTGGGCCTAAAAGTTCTCTAAATCACTATTCCTGAGCCCCAAAGTTCCCTAATTTGGTGTTTCTGAGCTTAAAAGTTCCCTAAATTGGTGTTTCTGAGCCCCAAAGTTCCCTAATTGGCTGCTTCTGAGCCCCAAAGTTGCCTAATTTGGTGTTTCTGGGCCTAAAAGTTCCCTAATTTAGTTTCTCTGGGTCTAAAAGATCCCTAAATTGGTGTTTCTGAGGTCAAAGTTCCCTAAATCGCTGCTTCTGATCTCTAAAGTTCCCTAAATCGCTGCTTCTGAGTCCCAAAGTTCCCTAATTAGGTGGTCCTGGGCCTAAAAGTTCTCTAAATCACTATTCCTGAGCCCCAAAGTTCCCTAATTTGGTGTTTCAGGGCCTAGAAGATCCATAAATTGGTGCTTTTGAGGCCAAAAGTACCCTAAATCATTGCTTCTGGGCCCCAAAGTTCCCTAATTTGGTGTTTCAAAGACTGAAAGTTCCCTAAATTGGTGTTTCTGAGCCCCAAAGTTCCCTAATTTTGTGTTTCTGACCCTGAACGTTCCCTAAGTTGATGTTTCTGAGCCCCAAAGTTCCCTAATTTGCTGCTTCTGAGACCCAAAGTTGCCTAACTTGGTGTTTCTGGGCCTAAAAGTTACCTAATTTAAGTTCTCTGGGCCTAAAAGATCCCTAAATTGGTGTTTCTGAGCCCAAAGTTCCCTAAATTGCTGCTTCTGAGCCCCAAAGTTGCCTAAGTCGCTGCTTCTGAGTCCCAATGTTCCCTAAGTTTGTGTTTCTAGGCGTAAAAGATCCCTAAATCAGTGTTTCTGAGCCCAAACGTTCACTAAATCACTGTTTCTGAGCCCCAAAGTTGCCTAATTTGGTGTTTCTGGGTCTAAAAGTTCCCTAATTTAATTTCTCTGGACCTAAAAGATCCCTAAATTTGTGTTTGTGAGGCCAAAGTTCCCTAAATCGCTGCTTCTGAGCGCAAGAGTTCCCTAAATTGGTGTTCCTGAGCCCAAAAGTTCTCTAAACTGGTTTTTCTGAGACTGAAATTTCCCTAAATTGGTGTTTCTGGGCACCAAAGTTCCCTAATTTTGTGTTTCTGACCCTGAAATTTCCCTAAATTAGTGTTTCTGAGACCCAAAGTTCCCTAACTGGGTGCTTCTGAGCCCCAAAGTTGCCTAATTTGGTGTTTCTGAGCCCCAAAGTTGCCTAATTTGGTGTTTCTGGGCCTAAAAGTTCCCTAATTTAGTTTCTCTGGGCCTAAAAGATCCCTAAATTGGTGTTTCTGAGCCCAAAAGTTCCCTAAATCGCTGCTTCTGAGTCCCAAAGTTCCCTAATTAAGTGGTCCTGGGCCTAAAAGTTCTCTAAATCACTATTCCTGAGCCCCAAAGTTCCCTAATTTGGTGTTTCAGGGCCTAGAAGATCCCTAAATTGGTGCTTTTGAGGCCAAAAGTACCCTAAATCATTGCTTCTGGGCCCCAAAGTTCCCTAATTTGGTGTTTCTGACCCTGAAAGTTCCCTAATTTGGTGTTTCTGAGACCCAAAGTTCCCTAATTCGCTGCTTCTGAGACCCAGAGTTGCATAATATGCTCCTTCTGAGTCCCAATGTTCCCTAAGTTTGTGTTTCTGGGCCTAAAAGATCCCTAAATCGGTGTTTCTGAGCTCAAATGTTCACTAAATCACTGTTTCTGAGAACCAAAGTTCCCTAATTTGGTGTTTCTGACCCTGAAAGTTCCCTAATTTAGTTTTTCTGGGTATAAAGATCCCTGAATTACTGTTTCTGAGCCCAAACGTTCACTAAATCTCTGTTTCTGAGCACCAGATTTCCCTAATTTGGTACTTCTGGGCCTTAAAGTTCCCTCATTTAGTTTTTCTGGGCCTAAAAGTTCCCTAAAGTGGTGCTTCTGAGCCCAAAAGTTCCCTAATTTGCTGCTTCTGAGCCCAAAAGTTCTCTAATTTCGTGTTTCTGAGCCCCAAAGTTCTCTAAGTTGGGGTTTCTGAAGCCAAAAGATCTCTAAATCAGTGTCTGAGCCCCAAATTTCCCTAGTATCGTATTTCAGGTCCTAAAAGTTCCCGAATTTTGTTTTCTGGGCCTGAAATTTCCCTAAATCGGTGTTTCTGAGACCAAACGTTCTCTAAATCACTGTTTCTGAGTCCCACTGTTCCCTAAGTTGCTGTTTCTGGGCTTAAAAGTTCCCTCATTTAGGTTTTCTGGGCCTAAAAGATCCCGGAATTGGTGCTTCTGAGCCCAAAAGTTCACTAATTTGGTGTTTCTGAGGCCCAAAGTTCCCTAAATCGCTTCTTCTGAGCCCAAAAGTTCCCTAAATCGCTGCTTCTGAGTCCCAAAGTTCCCTAATTAGGTGTTCCTGGGCCTAAACGTTCTCTAAATCACTATTCCTGAGCCCCACAGTTCCCTCATTTGCTGTTTATGGCCATAAAAGTTCCCTAATTTAGTTTTTCTGGGCCTAAAAGATCCCTAAATCGGTGTTTCTGAGCGCAAACGTTCTCTAAATCTCTGTTTCTGAGCACCAGATTTCCCTAATTTGGTGTTTCTGCGTCTCAAAGTTCCCTAAACTGGTGCTTCTGAGGCCAAAATTTCCCTAATTTGGGACTTCTGAGCCCAAAAGTTCTCTAATTTGGTGTTTCCGAGCCCAAAATTTCTCTAAATTGGTGTTTCTGAGCCCAAAAGTTCCCGAAATCTGTGTTTCTGACCCCAAACGTTCACTAAATCACTGTTTCTGAGCCCCAAAATTCCCTAATTTGGTGTTTCTGAGCCCCAAAGTTCCCTAAATCGCTGCTTCTGAGCCCAGAAGTTCCCTAATTCGCTGCTTCTGAGTCCCAAAGTTCCCTAATTAGATGTTCCTGGGCCTAAAAGTTCTCTAAATCACTATTCCTGAGCCCCACAGTTCCCAAATTTGGTGTTTCTGGGCCTAAAAGTTCCCTCATTTAGTTTTTCTGGGTATAAAAGATCCCTAATCGGCATTTATGAGCCCAAAAGTTCCCTAAATCACTGTTTCTGAGCCCAAGAGTTCCCTAAATTGGTGTTTCCGAGACCAAAAGTTCCCTAAATTGGTGTTTTTGAGACTGAAAATTCCCTAAATTGGTACTTCTGGGCACAAAAGTTCCCTAATTTGGTGCTTCTGAACCCCAAAGTTCCCTAATTTGGTGTTTCTGAGCCCAAAAGTTCTCTAAATTGCTGTTTCTGGGCCTAAAAGATCTCTAAATCAGTGTTTCTGAGCCCAAATGTTCACTAAATCACTGTTTCTGAGCCCCAAAGTTCTCTAAATTGGGGTTTCTGAGCCCAAAAGTTCGCTTATTTGGTGTTTCTGAGCCACAAAGTTCCCTAACTGGCTCCTTCTAAGCCCCAAAGTTGCCTAATTTGGTGTTTCTGGGACTAAAAGTTCTCTAAATCACCATTCCTGAGCCCCAAAGTTCCCTAATTTAGTTTCTCTGGGCCTAAAAAATCCCTAAATTGGTGTTTCTGAGCTCTAAAGTTCCCTAAATCGCTGCTTCTGAGTCCCAAAGTTCCCTAATTAGGTGTTCCTGGGCCTAAAAGTTCTCTAAATCACTATTCCTGAGCCCCAAAGTTCCCTAATTTGGTGTTTCTGAGCCTAAAACTTCCCTAAATTGGTGTTTCTGAGCCCCAAAGTTCCCTAATTGGCTGCTTCTGAGCCCCAAAGTTCCCTAATTTAGTGTTTCTGTGTCTAAAAGTTCCCTAATTTAATTTCTCTGGACCTAAAAGATCCCTAAATTGGTGTTTCTGAGGCCAAAGTTCCCTAAATCGCTGCTTCTGAGCCCAAGAGTTCCCTAAATTAGTGTTCCTGAGCTCAAAAGTTCTCTAAACTGGTTTTTCTGAGACTGAAATTTCCCTAAATTGGTGTTTCTGAGCCCAAAAGTTACGTAATTTTCTGTTTCTGACCCTGAAATTTCCCTAAATTACTGTTTCTGAGACCCAAAGTTCCCAAACTGGCTGCTTCTGAGCCCCAAAGTTGCCTATTTTGGTGTTTCTGAGCCCCAAAGTTGCCTAATTTGGTGTTTCTGGGCCTAAAAGTTCCCTAATTTAGTTTCTCTGGGCCTAAAAGATCCCTAAATTGGTGTTTCTGAGCCCAAAAGTTCCCTAAATCGCTGCTTCTGAATCCCAAAGTTCCCTAATTAGGTGGTCCTGGGCCTAAAAGTTCTCTAAATCACTATTCCTGAGCCCCAAAGTTCCCTAATTTGGTGTTTCAGGACCTAGAAGATCCCTAAATTGGTGCTTTTGAGGCCAAAAGTACCCTAAATCATTGCTTCTGGGCCCCAAAGTTCTCTAATTTGGTGTTTCTGAGCCCCAAAGTTCCCTAATTCGCTACTTCTGAGCCCCAGAGTTGCATAATTTGCTCCTTCTGAGTCCCAATGTTCCCTAAGTTTGTGTTTCTGGGCATAAAAGATCCCTAATCGGCATTTATGAGCCCAAAAGTTCCCTAAATCACTGTTTCTGAGTCCAAGAGTTCCCTAAATTGGTGTTTCCGAGACCAAAAGTTGCCTAAATTCGTGTTTTTGAGAATGAAAGTTCCCTAAATTGGTACTTCTGGGCACAAAAGTTCCCTAATTTGGTGCTTCTGAGCCCCAAAGTTCACTAATTTGGTGTTTGTGAGCCCAAAAGTTCTCTAAATTGGTGTTTCTGGGCCTATAAGATCCCTTAATCAGTGTTTCTGAGCCCAAACGTTCACTAAATCACTTTTTCTGAGCCCCAAAGTTCTCTAAATTGGGGTTTCTGAGCCCAAAAGTTCGCTTATTTGTTTTTTCTGAGCCCCAAAGTTCCCTAATTGGCTGCTTCTGAGCCCCAAAGTTGCCTAATTTGGTGTTTCTGGGCCTAAAAGTTTCCTAATTTAGTTTCTCTGGGCGTAAAAGATCCCTAAATTGGTGTTTCTGAGGTCAAAGTTCCCTAAGCCGCTGCTTCTGAGCTCTAAAGTTCCCTAAATTTCTGCTTCTGAGTCCCAAAGTTCCCTAAATAGGTGTTCCTGGGCCTAAAAGTTCTCTAAATCACTATTCCTGAGCCCCAAAGTTTCCTAATCTGGTGTTTCTGAGCCTAAAATTCCCTAAATTGGTGTTCCTGAGCCCAAAAGTTCTCTAAACTGGTTTTTCTGAGACTGAAATTTCCCTACATTGGTGTTTCTGGGCCCCAAAGTTCCCTAATTTGGTGTTTCTGACCCTGAAAGTTCCCGAAATTGGTGTTTCTGAGCCCAAAAGTTCCCTAATTCGCTGCTTCTGAGCCCCAAAGTTCCCTAATTCGCTGCTTCTGAGCCCCAAAGTTGCATAATTCGCTGCTTCTGAGTCCCAATGTTCCCTAAGTTTGTGTTTCTGGGCCTAAAAGATCACTAAATCGGTGTTTCTGAGCCCAAATGTTCACTAAATCAGTGTTTCTGAGAACCAAAGTTCCCTAATTTGGTGTTTCTGACCCTGAAAGTTCCCTAATTTATTTTTTCTGGGTATAAAAGATCCCTGAATTGGTGTTTCTGAGCCCAAACCTTCACTAAATCTCTGTTTCTGAGCACCAGATTTCCCTAATTTGGTACTTCTGGGCCTAAAAGTTCCCTCATTTAGTTTTTCTGGGCCTAAAAGTTCCCTAAAGTGGTGCTTCTGAGCCCAAAAGTTCTCTAATTTGGTGTTTCTGAGCCCCAAAGTTCTCTAAATTGGTGTTCCTGAGCCCAAAATTTGGCTAATTTCGTGTTTCTGGGCCTAAAAGATCCCTAAATCAGTGTTTCTGAGCCCAAGAGTTCACTAAATCATTGCTTCTGGGCACCAAAGTTCCCTAATTTGGTGTTTCTGAGCCTAAAAGTTCCCTAAATTGGTGTTTCTGAGCCCCAAAGTTCCCTAATTTTGTGTTTCTGACCCTGAAATTTCCGTAAATTGGTGTTTCTGAGCCCCGAAGTTCCCTAACTGGCTGCTTCGGAGCCCCAAAGTTGCCTAATTTGGTGTTTCTGGGCCTAAAAGTTCCCTAGTTTAGTTTCTCTGGTCCTAAAAGATCCCTAAATTGGTGTTTCTCAGGTCAAAGTTCCCTAAATCGCTGTTTCTGAGGCCAAAAGTTCTCTAATTTCGTGTTTCTGAGCCCCAAAGTTCTCTAAATTGGTGTTCCTGAGCCCAAAAGTTCTCAAAATTGGTGTTTCTGAGCCCGAAAGTTCTCAAAATTTGAGTTTCTGAGCCCAAAAGTTCGCTAATTTGGTGTTTCAGGGCCTAAAAGTTCCCTAATTTAGTTTTTATGGGCATAAAAGATCCCTAAATCGGCATTTTTGAGCCCAAAAGTTCCCTGACTCACTGTTTCTGAGGCCAAGAGTTCCCTAAATTGGTGTTCCTGAGCCCAAAAATTCCCTAAACTGGTTTTTCTGAGACTGAAATTTCCCTAAATTGGTGTTTCTGGGCACCAAAGTTCCCTAATTTGGTGTTTCTGACCCTGAAAGTTCCCGAAATTGGTGTTTCTGAGCCCCAAAGTTCCCTAACTGGCTGCTTCGGAGCCCCAAAGTTGCCTATTTTGGTGTTTCTGGGCCTAAAAGTTCCCTAATTTAGTTTCTCTGGGCCTAAAAGATCCCTAAATTGGTGTTTCTGAGGTCAAAGTTCCCTAAATCGCTGCTTCTGAGAACAAAAGTTCCCTAAATCGCTGCTTCTGAGTCCCAAAGTTCCCTAATTAGGTGGTCCTGGGCCTAAAAGTTCTCTAAATCACTATTCCTGAGCCCCAAAGTTCCCTAATTTGGTGTTTCAGGGCCTAGAAGATCCCTAAATTGGTGCTTTTGAGGCCAAAAGTACCCTAAATCATTGCTTCTGGGCACCAAAGTTCCCTAATTTGGTGTTTCTGAGACTGAAAGTTCCCTAAATTGGTGTTTCTGAGCCCCAAAGTCCCCTAATTCGCTGCTTCTGAGACCCAGAGTTACCTAATTTGCTGCTTCTGAGTCCCAATGTTCCCTAAGTTTGTGTTTCTGGGCCTAAAAGATCCCTGAATTGGTGTTTCTGAGCCCAAACGTTCTCTAAATCACTGTTTCTGAGCCCCAAAGTTCCCTAATTTGGTGTTTCTTGGAGAAAAATTTCCCTAATTTAGTTTTTCTGGTCCTTAAAGATCCCTAAATTGATGTTTCTGAGCCCAAACGTTCACTAAATCTCTGTTTCTGAGCACCAGATTTCCCTAATTTGGTACTTCTGGGTCTAAAAGTTCCCTCATTTAGTTTTTCTGGGCCTAAAAGTTCCCTAAAGTGGTGCTTCTGAGCCCAAAAGTTCGCTAATTTGGTGTTTCTGGGCCTAAAAGATCCCTAAATCTCTGTTTCTGAGCCCAAACGTTCACTAAATCACTGTTTCTGAGCCCAAAAGTTCCCTAACTCGGTGTTTCTGGGCCTAAAAGTTCCCTAATTTAGTTTTTATGGGCATAAAAGATCCCTAAATCGGCGTTTCTGAGCCCAAAAGTTCCCTAAATCACTGTTTCTGAGCCCAAGAGTTCCCTAAATTGGTATTCCTGAGCCCAAAATTTCCCTAAACTGGTTTTTCTGAGAGTGAAATTTCCCTAAATTTGTGTTTCTGGGCCCCAAAGTTCCCTAATTTGGTGTTTCTGACCCTCAAATTTCCCTAATTTGGTGTTTCTGAGGCCCAAAGTTCCCTAATTGGCTGCTTCCGAGCTCCAAAGTTTCCTAATTTGGTGTTTCTGGGCCTAAAAGTTCCCTAATTTAGTTTCTCTGGGCCTAAAAAATCCCTAAATTGGTGTTTCTGAGACCCAAAGTTCCCTAATTGGCTGCTTCTGAGCCCCAAAGTTGCCTAATTTGGTGTTTCTGGGACTAAAAGTTCCCTAATTTAGTTTCTCTGGGCCTAAAAGATCCCTAAATTGGTGATTCTCAGGTCAAAGTTCCCTAAATCGCTGCTTCTGAGCCCAAGTGTTTCAAATAAAGTAGAATTAAAATTGTAGAAGTAGTTATGTTAAGGCTTTGACTGGCCAGGTAGGCCTTATGAGAATAACAAGTCTTGGGAAACAAGAAGGAGTGTGCTGAAGAAGAAGGAACAATGATCAAAGGAATCAGTAGGGCATATAGGACAAACAGAACTAGCAGAAATAACGAACAGTTGCTTAGGGATAAGAAAGGTGTATTGTATAAAAAAAAGGGGTTCTGGTGATGGGAATCAGTTAACCATTATCCTTAGGTTAGACAAGCATGAAAATTTGTAAGTTTGGGGGGTGATTACCAATTGTTACATGTATGATATATGAGACTAGATGTAATTACATTAAGAAAACAAAGATGTAGAATTCTGCATGTAAGCCAAGTTGTAAAAGGTATAAAAACTGAACAGAGAATGAGGGTCTTCGGAATCCTGACTTGGGACGCTAGTCCTCAGGTTTCCCGGGCCCTGAATAAAGCACCGTATAAACTGACACTCTGTTGGTTTGTGTCTCTGTTTACGGGCAACAGTTTTCTGGCGACCGCGGCAGGACTCCGGAGGCGGCAGGAGCGGTTCACGGGCTGATCCACTCCAAGCCGGCACCAGGTGATTTCTGGGGAGACATCAACCCGTGCCCGACTCCGCGCTGGACGGACAACCGTAAGGTAAGCCCGAAGGTGCTTTATTCTTTTAAGGTTGGGCGCCTGCCCGTAAGACGAGGACTCGTCTCGCAGGGTTGGGGCAAAAGGTTCTGGTATTGGGAAGCCGAGGCGCTGGCCGTAAGACGCAGCGAAAGCCGCGCTGAGCCAGCACTCGCCACTCGCGGCGTCGAGAATAGGCAAGTTGGTTGGTATTAAGGTAAAAAGGGTTGTAGTATTGTAGTTGTACGAGTGTGTGTGAGTAGTATAATGCCGTTTAAAATGTTTAAGAGTTCTATCGTGCAATGAAATCGATATCCCTGAGGACTCTCCTCTTGGTTGTTTATTGAAACGTTGGAAAGACGGTAATTTTGGAAAGGAATTAAGAAAGAGGAATTTAATTGATTATTGTAATTACGTATGGCCTGAATATGAAACAGAAGGGATGCAGTGGCCACGAAACGGTACAGTGAATTCAGACATTATAACCCCCTTAATGCAGTTCTTACGGGAAAATGAAAAATGGGAAGAGGTGCCGTATCTTGACTTATTTTATTATTTAAAAGGGAAACCTGAGTGGCAGAAAGAATGTGGAATGATGGTATTGGGATCAATAGATAAGGAATGTACTGGTTGTAAGGAGCGGAAAGTCTGGTTCTCGGAACCAGAGGAGGATGTGTCTTTGTTAGTTTCCCCAAGCGCGCCGTCGGCCCCCGAAATACCACCACCGAATGACCATAAGGTCACTATTCCTGTTTCATCAGAAGAGGAAACGGAGTCTGAAGAATTGTTGGCTGATAAGCCGAGAACACCGCTTGCAGAGCGGACTCGTAAAGGGAGGTTAGAACGGAAAAAGAGATTGCTACAACCTCAGTTGATGGCCCCGTTACGGGAGGCTGTGGGGGGAATTGGAGAAAGAATTTTAGTAAAGGTCCCATTTTCTCTGAGTGATCTGATGATTTGGAAGCAATCGGCAGGGGCGTATAGAGAAAATCCGGAGAAGGTGGCTCGGGTAATAAAAAATGGTGATAAAAGCACAAAATCCAGATTGGAATGATTTACAGGTGTTATTAGATACCATAATGGATTCCACTGAAAAGGAGATGGTGTTTAAGGCTATGACAGATCGTGCGCGAGAAATGGTTAGGATGCGGGTTATTAAAGGTGATACTATTAATAATTTGGTGCCCAGAGAAGATCCCGAGTGGGATCCCAACTCTGGGGAGGGGGTATCGTAGACTGAAAGCGTACCAAGAATTATTGATAGATGGGATACGCGAAGGGATTCCGAAAACATTGAATTGGTCTAAATTGTATTTGGTAAGACAAGACAAAGGGGAGTCACCATCGGCGTTTTTTAGAGAGACTGAAGGAGACGGCTCGGAGATATACGGATTTGGATGTGGAAGCTGAGTCAGGCAAATTACAATTGGCATTGATTTTTATGGGACAATCTCAGGAGGACATTAGGAAAAAGCTGCAGAAGCTAGAAGGGGAAGATACACGGAACTTGGAGAAATTATTAGAAGTGGCCTGGAAAGTATATAATAGTAGGGAAAAGGAATCGGTAAAGAAACAGCAAGCGAGCATGCTGGCGGTCCTGCAACAGGCTTCTCAAGTGAATAATAGAGGAAGGGGCCGGGGGAGAGGAAGAGGTAATGAACGAGGAAGAAACTTCGGGTTTGGGGGTTTTGGAAAATCAAGTCCCGGGAGGTCGGGGAAAAGTTGGGACCTAATCAATGCGCGCTGTGTAAGGGCCAGGGACACTGGAAAAAGGAGTGCCCACTTAATTTGGGGATGGGAACACCAACGGGTGGTAACATAGGTGGAAATGCATTAGGAAATGGGATGAATTTGGAAGGAGGGATGAATTCTGGTAACGGAATGAACCCTTTTGTAGGAGGACCACAGGGTGTCGCTCAAGCTTTTATGATGAGAAATTATCAGAATCAGAGCTGACTAGACCGAGATTTAAAGGTTATTTTGGAAATAGGGGGGGGAACCGATGGAATTTAGGGTAGATGCCGGGGCAAGTTTTTCGGCGATGAATAAACAAATGGGACCTCTGAGTGATTCTACAGTGCTTGTTGTTGTTGGGGTAACTGGGGAAGTAGAGGAAAGGACATCCCTGCGGCCACTCGATATAAAATTTGGGGGAAAGGAGTTTGACCATCAGTTTTTATATATGCCAAGCAGTCCAGAGTGTCTGCTGGGAAGAGATTTACTCTCAGCATTACAAGCAAAGATCATATTCGAAAAAGGAAGAGTAAAATTAGAAATACCGGAGGAAAATTTAGCGAAAATCTTTATGGTCAGGGAGGTGGAGAAGGAGGAAATACCACCAGAGATTGAGCAGGCTGTAGTACCATGGGTATGGGAAACAGGAGCGCCAGGGAAATCGAAGGCAGCAGTACCTGCGATAGTGGAACTAAAAGAGGGGGCCCGACCGGTAAGGATACGTCAGTATCCCATTAAACTGGAAGCCCGGAAAGGAATAGCCCCTATGATAACTCAGTTTATGGTATCAGGAATTTTGCAGGAATGCAAATCCGAGTTCAATACTCCAATTTTCCCAGTTAGAAAACCCAACGGTAAATACAGACTAGTACAGGGCTTACGAGCAGTAAATTCCATCACCAAAGATATACACCCAGTAGCAGCCAATCCATATACTTTGTTAACATCTGTGTCTGAGAAATTTCAGTGGTTTACAGTAATTGATTTGAAAGATGCTTTCTTCTGCATCCCTCTGGCACCTGAGAGCAGAAATATTTTTGCATTTGAATGGGAAAATCCGGAAACTGGACGTAAGCGCCAACTCACCTGGACCAGGTTACCTCAAGGATTTAAGAACTCACCTACAATTTTCGGAAATCAGCTGGCCAAGGAGCTTGAAGGTTGGAAAACTACCCAGGTAAAGGACTCACCTTTTTCCTGTGTTGTGTTGCAGTATGTAGACGATATTTTCCTGGGTGCTACGAATCGAAATCTCTGCCAACAACTGACTATTGAATTATTGAATATGTTGGGACAGGCTGGATACCGGGTATCCAAAGAGAAAGCACAGTTGGTAAAACGAAAGGTCATCTATTTGGGATGTGAAATTTCGCAAGGGGTTCGCCGATTGGGAGCCGATCGCGTCCAAGCAATATGCGCAATCCCCGTGCCCCGCAATCACCAAGAATTAAGATCCTTTCTAGGGATGGTCGGTTGGTGTCGCTTGTGGATTTCAAATTTTGGATTGATGGCCAGACCGCTTTATGAAGCAACAAAAGAGTCTGTATTTAGATGGGGAAAGGTGCAGGAAAAGGCATTCCAGGAATTGAAAAAGGGCACTCAAGGAGGCACCTGCTTTGGGTTTGCCGGCTTTGAATAAGGACTTTCAACTATATGTAAATGAAAGACAGAGACTGGCCCTGGGTGTGTGCTCACCCAAAAGCTGGGATCCTGGAAGAGGCCTGTGGGATATTTCTCCAAACAGTTGGATACGGTAAGCGGAGGATGGCCGGGATGTTTGAGGGCAGTGGCGGCCACAGTACTCTTGATTCAGGAAGCCCGTAAGCTAACGTTGGGAAGACACATAACAGTCTTTGTACCCCACATGGTTATAGCAGTATTGGGGCAAAAAGGGGGGCATTGGCTCTCATCAAGCAGAATGCTCCAATACCAGGCCCAGTTAAGGGAACAGGATGATGTGGAATTGAAAGTAACAAACCATCTCAACCCAGCGGAGTTTTTAAGGTCCACACAGGAAGAAGGAGAATTAGAACATGATTGCGTGGAAGTGATTGAGCAGGTGTATGCCAGCCGGAAGGACCTGAAGGACGTACCCCTACCAGATCCCGACTGGGAGCTGTTTACGGATGGATCCAGCTTGGTGGAAAATGGTACCAGGTATGCGGGATATGCAGTGGTCACATTACAGCAAACAGTAGAAGCAAAAGCGCTACCCCCAGGCACATCGGCACAAAAGGCCGAGATCTGGGCTCTAATAAGAGCCCTAAATCCTGAGCCAAGGAAAGAAAGTCAATATTTGGACAGACTCTAAATATGCTTTTGGAGTAGTGCATGTGCATGGGGCTCTGTGGAAAGAAAGGGGGCTTCTCAATTCGCAAGGATCGACGGTTAAACACAAAACTGAAGTTAGCTTACTACTGGAAGTTATCTACAAACCATTAGCAGTGGCCGTAATGCATGTTAAAGGACACCAAAACGATCCAGGAAAAGAATTTCAAGGGAATCGGCGAAGCTGATCAGGTTGCCAGACAAGTGGCAAGAGAGGTATGGACTCAAATGGCACTAATACCAGTTCGAGATCAACCGGTTGCTGCGTATATGGATGGGAAACCACACTACTCACCGGAAGATGAAAAACTGGCTCAGATGTTACAGGCAAGGAAGAACATCAAAGGCTGGTATGTAACTCCGGTGGGACAAGTAATATTGCCGGTAAGAATTATGAAAGCGATACTAGAATCAGAACACAACAAATGTCATTGGGGTGCAGAAGCGATGGTGAAATTCCCTGAAAAATGACATATTCTCAAACCAGATGTTAACATTAGCAAAGGGAATAAATGCTATGTGTCCGGTATGTATTAAAAACAATCCAGTAATTAGAAAACAGATTCAGATGGGCAAGCTGCACGTAGGGCCTCAACCGGGAGATTACTGGCAGATTGATTTTTCTGAGCTACCAAAAGCCCAAATGTATAAATATCTTCTGGTGTAACGTGTGTACGGTTTCAGGATGAGAGATCATCCCCAGATTCGGGGTTCCGTTAGGGATATCGTCAGATAGGGGCCCACATTTTACAGCAGGAATTGTCCAACAAGTTTCAGTAGTACTAGGGATAACCTGGAATTTGCATACTCCTTGGGGACCACAATCAAGCGGGCAAGTGGAAAGGATGAATCAGCCTCTAAAGGGTCAAATTAAGAAAATCTGCCAAGAGGCAAAAAATTCAGTGGCCGCGGGCGTTGCCGTTAGCTCTACTAAGAATTAGAATTAAACCAAGGGAAAGGTTAGGAGTAAGCCCGTATGAGATCCTATACGGCAAACCCTACCATGCAGCTAATTATAAGGGAGACCCCCATCTGGTAGGAGACCAGATGATACTAAATTATGTGTTATCTCTAAATAAGACTCTTACAGCTATTAGAGGAGCACTACAGTGGAATCGACCTCTATCGCTGGACAATCCAGTCCACGACATACTTCCAGGAGACCAAGTTTATGTAAGGAACTGGTCAGTGGAACCCCTGAAAGAAACGTGGGACGGTCCTCACCGGGTGATCGTGACCACCTATACGGCTGTCAAGGTCGGCGGGATCGACAACTGGATTCATTACACCAGAGTCAAGAGAGTTCCCACGCGATTGTTCGGTAGAACCTTTATCTCCTACACGAATGGTATTCAGAAGCAAAAATTAGGAGTAATGGTTCTCTTTCATCTGTTGGCATTGGTAGAAACTTATGTAAAGGTTAATGTGTCTGAACCGTATCTGTTAGTACCTGAAACTACTGATGTTAACTTGACTTGTTTGTTTACTGATGACCAGGGAGCTGGATTTGAGGAAATTAATGCGAGATGGAGGCGGGTCACGGGAGATGAATTAATCACAAAAGGAATCGAAACCATCTGGGATGCGACACGTCAGGAAGGGAAAACTACCCTGCAGATACCCAAAGTGTCAAAAGACAACGAAGGAAAATACACCTGTGTGATCTGGATAACAGTATAGTGTTGATTATGGGGATATGAATCGATACGTTACTAACACTTCACAGAAAGAGGAGACTAGGGATGCAATTCAGATAATCCCAGCAAACAAGAGGGTGGAAATGTGGGATGGCCCCCCGGGTTGAAAATAAATTGTACCTTTAAATTTGGAACACAATGCAGTCAAAAGGTCCAAGCGAAGTGGTGGAAGTTCGATGCCGGTCAGCAAATGTGGGATCCACAAACAGCAGGGGTAAGTTGGAGGTCAAATAAGTTGGGAGGTAAAGGATGGTTAAACATAACAAATCCCAGGGTTGGGAGGACCAGAAGGGAAATATTTGTGCATTGTTATTTGCGGAGCTGGCGGAAACTATGGGATCAGAAACGTAGAGTCGGTACCCCATCAGCATCAGGGAATAAGGCCGGAATATATGGAATTTATCCGGCAGTGGAAGGAAAAGACGTGATTCTAAATTGTCTTGTACGAAATTTAAGTTATTTGGATTACGGGTGGTGGTACAAGGGAAAGAATTTAGAAACGGGAGGAAAATACCAAATTGAAAATAGGTTCCAATCGATAGTCTTGATCATTAAAAAGGTGAGCAGGGAAATTGATATTGGACGATATTGGTGCTGGATAGCCCGGGATGATTGGTGGGTTAATGGAATGGCGACGGTGTATATACAGAAGAAAAGAGTGGTTCGACAGGTTATCGAAGATGGTAAACCAGCTAAAGTCGGGAGTCAAGAAAATTTAATAGTAGGACTAATTAGAGATTTTGGACAAATTCAGAATGCAACAACCATTACAGCATGTTTACCTATGCCGCATGCAGCGGGTGATCCCATACCCTGGGGAATTATACCAGTTCTCGAAACGCCCAAAATGTTACAGAATGTTTCCTGGAATTGTAAGTTTGTCACTACCGCAACTTATGAATGGGTAAATGTTTGTGTATTGATTAGCAAAATAAAAATAACTAAGAAACAGTGTGAGCAAAAAACCAGGATATTATGGATGGACTGAAGACCCGAAAATTAAAGGAAATTGTTTAATTCGAGACAGTGTAGTGCACCCTCGAGGCCCTGATTTATGTAGTAAAATGAGAATTCGGGAAAAACAAGAGAAGCGAGAGGAAGTGTGCCAAAATATCACCAATTCTACAACGATGAAACAATGGCAAACAATCTGGGGACCAAGCCTGTTAGAAACATATGGTTATATTGGACCAGTACATTGGTGTATACATTGGAAGGGAAAGAAGAATCAAACTTATTCACAGATGTATAAGGAAAGTAGTGAATGGAGAAAAGAGACACAGCTAATAGAGGATTGGAATTGTACACAAATTTACACTTGTGACACTCCTGATGAATATATTGGTTTAATGCCAGTTCGAATGCTACTGCAATTGGGTTGTGAGTGTAGAGGTTATAATCATTCCATCAGAGAAAGTTTAAAGCAAGTTGATTGCAAAACAGCCACAGTAAGGAGTCCAGGAAATCTGGTATGGGTAATGGGGCATGGACATTGGACCACACATATGGCTGTCGATGGGCCAGCTACTCAGATTACATTAGGGGTACCAACATTATGTCCATTCTGGAAATATTCAAAACTTACCACAAAGGAAATGCAGGGAAGGCAAAAGCGGGATATTGGTGATGATATTGACGACATAGGATTAGGAAATGACGAGTGGCACGAACCATCTTCAGGGGTTAAGTTTGGGTGGGTATTAGAATCTATATTTGCACAGGTATCAACGTATCGGAATCGAGAAATGTTGTTTAAATTATTGGGACAAACTGAAAGGCTTGCAGCAGTAACTAAGAAGGGATTTAGGGATCTGAATCTACAACTACAAGCAACCACTAGAATGACAATACAAAATCGAATGGCCTTGGACCTGATGTTATTAAAGGAACATGGAGTTTGTGGGTACCTGCATGGTAGAATTGATCATTGTTGTGTGCATATCCCAAACGTTACTCAAGAAGTTGAAAAGGACATTAACCAATTGGAACAAATCGAAGGGAAAGTCCATGAAATTCAGAAGGAAGCAGAACACAATTGGATAGGAGAAATATTCAGCTCCCTGGGAATTTGAGTTTCTGGTTGGATATCATCTATTGTGCAATATGGAATCATGATTGTTGTGATTATCATTGTTGCCTTGATTACGTATAAGTGTCTTTTAGGAATGATCATGAGAGAAGGACAACATACTCGGAGAGTCATGAAGGCGATGACTCGCAGGGAAGTGATATTCCCACAGAACCACCTGCAACCCCATCCAGACAACCCACCCGCTTATCAAGAGACGACAAACTAAATGGTTGAGCATCCTTGCGAAGATAATCGAAGAATGCTCAAAAGGGGGGACTTGTTGCAAATAAAGTAGAATTAATATTGTAGAAGTAGTTAGGTTAAGGCTTTGACTGGCCAGGTAGGCCTTATGAGAATAAGAAGTCTTGGGAAACAAGAAGGAGTGTGCTGAAGAAGAAGGAACAGTGATCAAAGGGATCACTAGTGCATATAGGACAAACAGAACTAGCAGAAATAACGAACCGTTGCTTAGGGATAAGAAAGATGTATTGTATAAACAAAGGGGTTCTGGTGATGGGAATCAGTTAACCATTATCCTTAGGTTAGACAAGCATGAAAATTTATAAGTATGGAGGTGATTACCAATTGTTATCTGTATGATATATGAGGCTAGATGTAATTACATTAAGAACACAAAGAAGTAGAATTCTGCACGTAAGCCAAGTTGTAAAAGGTATAAAAACTAAACAGAAAATGAGGGTCTTTGGAATCCTGACTTGGGACGCTAGTCCTCAGGTTCCCGGGCCCTGAATAAAGCACCGCATAAACTGACACTCTGTTGGTTTGTGTCTCTGTTTACGGGCAACACCGAGACCCGAGTCCGAGTCTGAGTCCCAAGTCCGAGCCACGAGTCCAGAGTCCTGAGTCCTGAGTCCGAGTCCCGAGTCCGAGTCCCGAACCAAGCGTCCTGACTCCCGCGTCCCGAATCCCAAGTCCAGAATCCAGAGTCCCGAACCCCGAGTCCCAAGTCCGAGACCCATGCCCCGCGTCCTGAGTCCCGCGTCCAGAGTCCCGAGTCCAGAGTCCGAGTTCCGAGTACCGAGTCCCGAATCCAGAGACCCGAGTCCCGAGCGCCGAGACCCGAGTCCCGAGACCCGAGTCCGAGCCCCGAGTCCCAACTCCGAATCCCAAGTCCCGACTCCGAGTCCCGAGTCCGAGCCCTTTGCCCCGCGTCCTGAGTCCCGAGTCCGAAGACCCGAGTCCCGAGTCAGAATCCTGAGTCCTGAGTCCGAGTCCCGGGTCCCGAGTCCCAAGTCCTGAGTCCCGAGCACCGAGTCCCGAACCCCGCGCCCCGAGTCCCGCACCCCAGTCCAGAGACCTGAGTCCCGAGTGCCGAGCCCCGCGCCCCGAGCCCTGACTACCGAGTCCCGAGCCCCGAGTCCCCAGTCCCTAGTCCCAAGTCCGAGTCCCCAGTCCCGAGTTCGAATCCCGAGTCCCGGGTCCGAGTCCCGAGCCCCGAGTTCCGTGTCCCGAGTCCGAGTCCGGAGTCCCGAGTCCCTAGTCCGAGTCCCGAGTCGGAGCCCTAAGTCCCGAGTCCCGAATCCCGAGTCCGAGTCCGGAGCCCCGAGTCCCGAGTCCAAATCCCGAGTCCGAGCCCCGATCCCCGAGTTCAGAGCACCGAGTCCCGAGTCTGAGCCCTGTGCCCCGCGTCCTGAGTCCCGAGTCCATGTACCGAGTCCCGAGCCCGAGTCCGAGCCCCGAGTCCGAATCCCGAGTCCTGAGACCGCGTCCCGGGTCCCGAGTCCCGAGTCCCGAGCCCCGAGTCCGAGCCCTGAACCCCGAGTCCCTAACCCTGAGTCCCGAGCCCCGAACCCCGCGCCCCGAGTCCCGCACCCCAGTCCAGAGACCTGAGTCCCGAGTCCCGCGCCCCAAGCCCTGACTACCGAGCCCCGAGACCCGAGTCCCCAGTCCCGAGTCCCAAGTCCGTGTCCCCAGTCCCGAGTTCCGAGTCCTGAGCCCCGAGTCCCAAGTGCGAGTCCTGAGTCCCGAGTCCAAGTCCCAAGTCCCGAATCCGAGTCCCTAGCCCCAAGTCCCGAGTTCCGAGTCCTGAGTCCCGAGCCCCGCGCCCCGAGTCCCTCACCCCAATCCAGAGACCTGAGTCCCGAGTCCCGAGTCTCGAATCCCAACTTGTCAGTCCTGAGTTCGAGTCCCGAGTCCGAAGTTCCAAATCGCGAGTCCCGACTCCGAGTCCCGAGCCTCGAGCCCTGAGTCCCGAGCCCCGACTCCGAGTCCCTAGCCCCAAGACACGAGTCCCCAGTCCCAACTCCCGAGCCCCGAGTACTGAGTCCGAGTCCCAAGTCCGAGTCCCGAGTCCGAGTCCCTAGCCCCAAGTCCCGAGTCCCGATCCCCGAGTCCCGAGCCCTGAGTCCCGATTCCATGTACCGAGTCCCCAGTCCAGAGCCCCGAATCCCGAGCCCTAAGACTCGAGTCCCGAGCCCTGAGTCCGAGTCCCCAGTCCCCAGTCCCGAGTCCCAAGTCCGAGTCCCCAGTCCCGAGTTCCGAGTCCTGAGCCCCGAGTCCCGAGTTCCTAGTCCCAAGTTCGAGTCCCTAGTACCGAGTTCAAGTCCCGAGTCCCGAGTCTCGAGCCACGAGTCCGAGGCCCGAGTTCAAATCCTGAGTTCCGAGTCCTAAGTCCCAAGTCCCGATCCCCGAGTCTAGAGACCTGAGTCCCTAGTTCCAAGTCCCGAGTGCGAGTCCGGAGTCCCGAGTCCCGAACCCCGTATCCGAGTCCCGAGCCTCGGGTCCCGAGGCCCGAGCACCGAATCCGAGTCCCGAACCTTGGGTACCGAGTCCCGAGTCCTGAGCCCGAGTACCCAGTCCCGAATCCCGAGTCCGAGTCACTAGCCCCAAGTCCCGAGTCCCGAGCCTCGACTCCCGAGCCCTGAGTCCGAGTCCCGAGTTCAAGTACCGAGTCCAATGTCCAGAGTCCGAGTCCGAGCCCCGAGTCCTGAGTCCTGAGCCCCGAGGCCAGAGTCCCGAGCCCCAAGGCCAGAGTCCCGAGCCCCGAGTCCGAGTCCGAGTCTCGAGTCCGAAGTCCCGAGCCCTGAGTCCCAATTCCCCAGTCCCGAGCCCCGAGTCCCCAGTCCCGAGCCCCAAGTCCGAGTCCCGAGTCCGAGCACTGAGCCCTGAACCCCGAGTCCCGAGCACCGAGTCCCGAACCCCGCGCCCTCAGTCCCGCACCCCTGTCCAGAGACCTGAGTCCCGAGTCCGGAGCCCCAATCCCTGACTACCGAGTCCCGAGACCCGAGTCCCGAGCCCCCAGTCCCTAGTGCCGAGTCCCAAGTCCGAGTCCCCAGTCCCGAGTTCGAGTCCCGAGTCCAGAGCCCCGAGTCCGATGTCCAAAATCACGAGCCCCGAGTCCCTAGTTCCAAGTCCTGAGTGACAAGTACGTGTCCCAAGTCCCGAGGCCCGAGTCCGAGTCCCGAGACCCGAGTCCGAGTGGCCAGTCCCGAGTTCGAGTCCCGAGTCCCGAGTCCGAGGCCCGAGTTAAAATCCCGAGTTCCGAGTCCCAAGTCCCGATCCCCGAGTCTAGAGACCCGAGTCCCTAGTTCCAAATCCCGAGTGCGAGTCCGGAGTCCCGAGTCCCGAGTCCCGAACCTCGGGTCCCGAGCCCCGAGTCCCGAGCCCCGAATCAGAGTCCCGAGCCTCGGGTACCGAGTCCGGAGACCCGAGTCCTGAGCCCGAGTACCCAGTCCCGAGTCCCGAGCCCCAACTCCCAAGCCCTGAGTCCGAGTCCCGAGTTCAAGTACCGCGTCCCCAGTCCAGAGTCCGAGTCCGAGCCCCAAGTCCCGAGCCCCGAGTCCGAATCCTGAGTTCGGAGTCCGAATTTCGAGTCCCGAGTCCGAAGTCCCGAGTCCCGAGCCCTGAGTCCAAAGTCCCCAGTCCCGAGCCCCAAGTCCCCAGTCCCGAGCCCCGCGTCCGAATCCTGAGCCCTGAACCCCGAGTCCCGAGCACCGAGTCCCGAACCCCGCGCCCCCAGTCCCGCACCCCAGTCCAGAGTCCTGAGTCCCGAGTCCCCAGTCCCTAGTCCCCAGTCCCGAGTCCCAAGTCCGAGTCCCCAGTCCCGAGTTCCAGTCCCGAGCCCAGAGCCCCAAGTCCGAAGTCCAAAATCGCGAGTCCCGAGTCCCTAGTTTCAAGTCCCAAGTGACAAGTCCGTGTCCAAAGTCCCGAGTCCGAATCCCGAGTCCCGAGCCTCGGGTCTCGAGTCCGGAGCCCCGAGTCCTGAGCCCGAGTCTCGGGTGCCGAGTCCAGTGTCCTGAGTCCCGAGTACCGAATCCCCAGTCGTAGTACGAGTCCGAGCCCCAAGTCCCGAGTCCGAGTCCGAGCCCTGAGCACCGAATTCCGAGTTCCGAACCCCGCGCCCCGAGTCCCGCACCTCAGTCCAGAGACCTGAGTCCAGAGACCTGAGTCCCGAGTCCAGAGCCCCGCGCCCCGATCCCTGACTACCGAGCCCCGAGACCCGAGTCCCGAGTCCGAGTCCCGAGCACCGAGTCCAGAGTCCGAGACCCGAGTCCAGAGGCCCTAGCCCCGAGACCCGGGTCCCGAGTCCGAGTCACTAGCCCCGAGGCCCGGGTCCCGAGTCCAAGTCCGGAGTCCCGAGTCCGAGTCCCTAGTCCCGAGACCCGAGTCCCTACTTCCAAGGCCCGAGTGCGAGTACGGAATCCCGAGCCCGGAGACCCGAGCCCTGAGTTCAAGTACCGAGTCCCCAGTCCTGAGTCCGAGTCCGAGCCCCGAGTCCCGAGTCCGAATCCTGAGTCCGAGTCCCGAGTCCGAAGTAGGGAGTCCAGAGTCCGAAGTCCGAGCCCCGAGTCCTGAGTCCGAGTCCCGAGTCCCCAGTCCCGAGTCCCGAGTCCCCAGTCCCGAGCCCTGAGTTCGAGTCCTGAGTCCCCAGTCCCGAGCCCCGAGTCCGAGTCCCGTTTCCAAGTCCCGAGTCAGAGCCCTGAGCCCCGAACCCCGAGTACCGAGTCCCGAACCTCACGCCCCGAGTCCCGCTCCCCAATCCAGAGACCTGAGTCCCGAGTCCCGAGCGCCGCGCCCCGAGCCAAGAGCCCCGAGTGGGATCCCCGAAACCGGAGCACCAAATCGCTAGTCCCGAGTCCGAGTCTCGAGTTCCGAGTCCAGAGCCCATGTCCCGAGTCCCGAGTGCGAGTCCCTAGCCCCGAGTCCTGAGTCCCCAGTCCCGAGCCCCGAGTCCAAGTACCGAGTCCCAAGTCCTGAGCCCCGAGTCCCGAGTCTGAGTACCGGGTCCCGAGCCCGGAGTCCCGAGCTCGGAGTCCCGAGTCCCGGGTCCCGAACCCGGAGTCCCGAGTCCAAGTACCGAGTCCCGAGTCCGAGTCCCGAGTTCGAGTCCCCAGTCCCGAGTCCCCAGTCCCGAAGCCCGAGTCCGAGTCCCGTGACCCGAGTTCCGAGTCCGGAGACCCAAGTCCCGAGTCCGAATTGCGAGTCCGGAGTCCCGAGTCCCCAGTCCCGAGTCCGAGCCCCGGGTCCAAAGTCCTGAGTCCGAGCCCCGAGGCCAGAGTCCCGAGTCCGAGTCCCTAGCCCCGAGACCCGGGTCCCGAGTCCCGAGACCCGGGTCCCGAGTCCAAGTCACTAGCCCCGAGGTCCGGGTCCCGAGTCCCGAATCCGGAGTCCCGAGTCCGAGTCCCGAGACCCGAGTATCGAGACCCGAGTCCCTACTTCCAAGTCTCGAGTGCGAGTCCGGAGTCCCGAGCCCCGAGTCCCGAGTCCCAAACCCCGCGCCCCAAGTCCCGCACCCCTGTCCAGAGTCCTGAGTCCCGAGTCCCGAGCCCTGACTACGGAGCCCTGAGTCCCGAGTCCCCAGTCCCTAGTCCCCAGTCCCGAGTCCCAAATCCGAGTCCCCAGTCCCGAGTTAGAGTCCCAAGTCCAGAGCCCCGAGTCCGATGTCCAAAATCGCGAGTCCCGAGTCCGAGTCCCAAGTCCCGGGTTCTAGTCCCTAGCCCCGAGGCCCGAGTTCCATGTCCGAAGTCCGAGTCCGGAGTCCCGAGTCCCGAGTCCGGAGTCCCGAGGCCCGAGTCCAAGTCCCGAGTCCCTTGTGCGAGTCCCGAGTCCCGAGTCCGAGTCCCGTGTCCTAGTCCCGAGCCCCGAGTCTGAGTCCAGGGTCCCGAGTCCCAAGTCCTGAGTCCCGAGCCCGGAGTCCCGAGTCCAATTACCGGGTCCCGAGTCCCGAGTTCCGTGTCCCGAGTCCGAGTCCGGAGTCCCAAGAACTGAGCCCCGAGTCCAGAGCCCCAAGTCCCGAGTTCCTAGGTCCGAGACCCGAGTCCCGAGCCCCGAGTCCAAGTACCGAGACATGAGTCCCCATTCCCGAGTCCCGAGTCCGAGTCCCGAACCCCAAGTCCCGAGCACCGAGTCCCGAACCTCACGCCCCGAATCCCGCTCCCCAATCCAGAGACCTGAGTCCCGAGTCCCGAGCGCCGAGCCCCGAATCCGAGTCCCGAGTCCGAGTCCCGAGTGGGAGCCCCGAAACCGGAGTACGAAATCGCTAGTCCCGAGTCCGAGTCTCGAGTTCCGAGGTCTGAGTCCATGTCCCGAGTCCCGAGTGCGAGTCCCTAGCCCCGAGTCCCGAGTCCGAGTCCCCAGTCCCGAGCCCCGAGTCCAAGTACCGAGTCCCAAGTCCTGAGCCCCGAGACCCGAGTCTGAGTCCGGAGTCCCGAGTCCGAGTACCGGGTCCCGAGCCCGGAGTCCCGAGTACTGGGTCCCGAGCCCGGAGTCCCGAGCTCGGAGTCCCGAGTACAAGTACCGAGTCCCGAGTCCGAATCCCGAGTCCCCAGTTCCGAGGCCCGAGTTCCGAGTCCCGAGAATCGAGTCCCGAGTCCCGATTCCCCGGTGCCGAGTCCAGAGTCCTGAGACCCGAGCCCCGAGTCCCGAGCCCCGAGTCCGGTGTCCCAAATCGCGAGTCCGAGTTTCGAGCCTTGAGCACTGAGTCCCGAGTCCCACGCCCCGAGCCCTTACTACCGAGCCCCGAGACCCGAGTCCTGAGTCCTGAGCCCGAAGTCCAAAATCATGAGTCCTGAGTCCGAGTCCCGCGCCCCGAGCCCTGACTACCGAGCCCCGAGACCCGAGTCCCGAGACCTGAGCCCTAAGTCCAAAATCGCGAGTCCCGAGTCCGAGTCCCGAGCCCCGAGACCAGAGTCTGAGCCCGAGTCCCTAGTGACAGGTCCGAGTCCCGAGTCCGAGTCCCTAGCCCCGAGACCCGAGTCCCAAGCCCCGAGTCCCTAGCCCCAAGTGCCGAGTCCTGAGTCCCCAGTCCCGAGACCCGACTCCCGAGTCCTGAGCCCCGAGTGCGAGTCCCGAGTCCGAGTCCCTAGCCCCAAGTCCCGAGTCCCGAGTCCCCAGTCCCGAGACCCGAGTCCCGAGACCCGAGTCCCGAGCCAAGAGCCCCGAATCTCGAGTCCCGAGTCCAAGTCCCGAGCCCTGAGACCAGAAACCGGAGTACCAAATCGCTAGTCCCGAGTCCCGAGCACCGAGTGCAAGTCCTGAGTCCCGAGTCCGAGCCCTGAGCCCCGAACCCCGAGTCCCTAACCCTGAGCCCCGAAACCGAGTCCCGAACCCCGTACCCCGAGTCCCGCACCCCAGTGCAGGGACCCTAGTCCCGAGCCCCGCGCCCCGACTACCAAGCCCCGAGACGCGAGTCCTGAGCCCCGAGTCCTGAGCCCCGAGTCCCGAGTCCGAGTCCCGAGTCCCGAGTCCCTAGCCCCAAGTCCCGAGTCCCCAGTCCCGAGTCCCCAGTCCCGAGTCCCCAGTCCCTAGCCCCGAGTCCCGAGTTCGAGTCCCGGGTCCCGAGCCTGGAGTCCCGAGTCCAAGTACCGAGTCCCGAGCCCCGAGTCCAAATCCCGAGTCACGAGTTTGATTCCCGAGTCCCCAGTCCCAAGTGCCCAGTCCGAGCCCCGAGTCCGAATCGCGAGTCCCGAGCCTCGAGTCCGAATCGCGAGTACCGAATCGCGAGTCCCGAGCCTCGAGTCCGAATCGCGAGTACCGAGTACGAACCCCGAGACCCGAGTACGAACCATAGGTCCCGAGGCCTGAGCCCCAAGCCCCGAGTCCTGAGTAACGACTCCGAGTCCTGAGTCCGAGTCCCGAGTCCGAGTGCCGAGCCCAGACTCCCTAGTCCCGAGTCCTGAGCCCCGAGTCCGAGTCCCGAGTTCCGAGGTCTGAGTCCATGTCCCGAGTGCGAGTCCCTAGCCCCGAGTCCCGAGCCCGAGTCCCCAGTTCTGAGCCCCGAGTCCCCAGTCCGAAGTCCTGAGCCCCGAGTCTGAGTCCGGAGTCCCGAGTCCGAGTACCGGGTCACGAGTCCCGGGTCCCGAGCCTGGAGTCCCGAATCCAAGTCCCGAGTCCCCAGTCCCGAGTCCCCAGTCCGAGCCCTGAGCCCCGAGTCCGAATCGTGAGTCCCGAGCCCCGAGTCCGAATCGCGAGTCCCGAGCCCCGAGTCCGAATCGCGAGTCCCGAGCCCCGAGTCCGAATCGCGAGTACCAAGTCCGAGTCCCGAGCCTCGAGTCCGAATCGCGAGTACCAAGTACGAGCCCCGAGACCCGAGTACGAACCATAGGTCCCGAGGCCTGAGCCCCAAGCCCCGAGTCCTGAGTAACGAATCCGAGTCCTGAGTCCGAATCCCGTGTCCCGAGTCCCGAGTCCCGAGTCCCCAGTCCCAAGACCCCAGTCCCGAGTGTGAGTCCCGAGTCCGAGTCCCGAGACCCGAGTCCCGAGTCTCGAGCCTTGAGCACTGAGTCCCAAGTCCCGCGCCCCGAGCCCTGACTACCGAGCCCCGAGACCCGAGTCCCGAGACCTGAGCCCGAAGTCCAAAATCGCGAGTCCCGAGTCCGAGTCCCGAGCCCCGAGACCAGAGTCCGAGCCCGAGTCCCTAGTCCCAGGTCCGAGTCCCGAGTCCGAGTCCCTAGCCCCGAGACCCAACCCCCGAGTCCTGAGTCCGAGTCCCTAGCCACGAGTCCCGAGTCCCGAGTCCCCAGTCCCGAGACTCGAGTCCCGAGACCCGAGTCCCGAGCCAAGAGCCCCGAATCTCGAGTCCCGAGTCCCCAGTCCCGAGACCCGAGTCAAGAGCCCCGAATCTCGAGTCCCGAGTTTGAGTCCCGAGCCCCGAAACCGGAGTACCAAATCGCTAGTCCCGAGTCCCGAGTCCAAGGCCTGAGTCCCGAGTCCGAGCCCTGAGCCCCGAACACCGAGTCCCGAGCACCGAGTCCCGAACCCCGTACCCCGAGTCCCGCACCCCAGTGCAGGGACCCGAGTCCCGAGCCCCGCGCCCTGACTACCAAGCCCCGAGACCCGAGTCCCGAGTCCTGAGCCCCGAGTGCGAGTCCCGAGTCCCGAGTCCCGGGTCCCGAGTCCCGAGTCCCGAGTCCCCAGTCCCGAGTCCCCAGTCCAGAGTCCCCAGTCCCGAGTCCCCAGTCCAGAGTCCCCAGTCCCTAGCTCCGAGTCAGGGGTCCTGGGCACGGAGTCCCGAGTCCCCAGTCCCGAGTCCCCAGTGCGAGCCCCGGGCCCAAGTCCGAATCGCGAGTCCCGAGCCTCGAGTCCGAATCGCGAGTACCGAGTACGAGCCCCGAGACCTGAGTACGAACTATAGGTCCCGAGGTCTGAGCCCCAAGCCCCGAGTCCTGAATAACGAGTCCGAGTCCTAAGTCCGAGTCCTGAGTCCGAGTCCCGAGTCCGAGTCCCGAGTCCGAGTCCCGAGTCCGAGTCCCGAGTCCGAGTGCCGAGCCCAGAGTCCCTAGCCCCGAGTCCTGAGCCCCGAGTCCGAGTCCCGAGTTCCGAGGTCTGAGTCCATGTCCCGAGTCCCGAGTGCAAGTCCCTAGCCCCGAGTCTCGAGTCCGAGTCCCCAGTCCCGAGCCCGAGTCCCCAGTCCCGAGCCCCGAGTCCCCAGTCCCGAGCCCCGAGTCCAAGTACCGAGTCCCAAGTCCTGAGCCCCGAGTCCCGAGTCCAAGTACCGGATCAAGAGTCCCGGGTCCCGAGCCCGGAGTCCCGAGTCCCGAGCCCGGAGTCCCAAGTCCGGAGTCCCGAGTCCCGGGTCCGGAGCCCGGAGTCCCGAGTCCAAGTACCGGATCACGAGTCCCGGGTCCCGAGCCCCGGGTCCCGAGCCCGGAGTCCCGAGTCCCGGGTCCCGAGCCCGGAGTCCCGAGTACCGGGTCCCGAGCCCGGAGTCCCGAGTCCCGGGTCCCGAGCCCGGAGTCCCGAGTCCCGGGTCCCGAGCCCGGAGTCCCGAGTCCCGAACCCAGAGTCCCGAGTCCAAGTACCGATTCCCGAGTCCCGATTCCGAATCCCGAGTCCCGAGTTCGAGTCCCGAGTCCCCAGTCCCGAGTCCCGAGTCCCGTGACCCGAGTTCCGAGTCCCGAGCCCTGACTACCGAGCCCCGAGACCCGAGTCCCGAGACCTGAGCCCGAAGTCCAAAATCGCGAGTCCCGAGTCCGAGTCCCGAGACCAGAGTCTGAGCCCGAGTCCCTAGTCCCAGGTCCGAGTCCCAAGTCCGAGTCCCTAGCCCCGAGACCCGAGTCCCAACCCCCGAGTCCCGAGTCCGAGTCCCTAGCCCCAAGTCCCGAGCCCCGAGTCAAGAGCCCCGAATCTCAAGTGCCGAGTCCGAGTCCCGAGTTTGAGTCCCGAGTGGGAGCCCAGAAACCGGAGTACCAAATCGCTAGTCCCGAGTCCCGAGCCCCGAGTCCAAGTCCCGAGCCCCGAGTCCCAGCCCTGAGTCCCGAACCCCGAGTCCCTAACCCTGAGTCCCGAGTACCGAGTCCCGAGCCCCGTACCCCGAGCCCTGACTACCAAGCCCCGAGTCCCGAGTGCTGAGCCCCGAGTCCCGAGTGCGAGTCCCTAGCCCCAAGTCCCGAGTCCCGAGACCTGAGCCCGAAGTCCAAAATCACGAGTCCCGAGTCCGAGTCCCTAGTCCCGGGTCCGAGTCCCGAGTCCGAGTCAGTAGCCCCGAGACCGAGTCCTGAGCCCGAGTCCTTAGCCCCAAGTCCCGAGTCCTGAGTCCGAGTCCCCAGTCCAGAGCCCCGAGTCCCGAGCCCGAGTCCCGAGTCCAAGTACCGAGTCCCGAGTCCAAGTACCGAGTCCCGAGTCCCCAGTCCAGAGCCCCCAGTCCAGAGCCCCCAGTCTAGAGCCCCCAATCCAGAGTCCAAGTACCCGGTCCCGAGTCCCGGGTCCGGAGCCCGGAGTCCCGAGTCCCAGGTCATAGAATCATAGAATGTTAGGGATTGGAAGGGACCTCGAAAGATCATCAAGTCCAATCCCCCTGCCAGAGCAGGAACGCCTAGACTATGCCACACAGGAACGTGTCCAGGCAGGTCTTGAATGTCTCCAGAGAAGGAGACTCCACAACCTCTCTGGGTAGCCTGTTCCAGGGCTCCGTCACCCTCACTGAGAAGAAGTTTCTTCTCGAGTTTAAGCGGAACCTCTTATGTTCCAGTTTCAGCCCATTACCCCTTGTCCTATCAGTGGTTGTCACCGAGAAGAGCCTGGCTCCATCCTCGTGACACTCACCCTTGATGTATTTGTAAACATTAATGAGGTCACCCCTCAGCCTCCTCTTCTCCAAACTAAAGAGCCCCAGCTCCTTCAGTCTTTCCTCATAAGGGAGATGCTCCACTCCCTTAATCATCCTAGTTGCCCTGTGCTGGACTCTCTCCAGCAGTTCCCTGTCTTTCTTGAACTGAGGGGCCCAGAACTGGACACAGTATTCCAGATGGGGTCTCACCAGGGCAGAGTAGAGGGGAAGGAGAACCTCTCTTGACCTACTAACCACCCCCCTTCTAATACACCCCAGGATGCCATTGGCCTTCCTGGCCACAAGGGCACAGTGCTGGCTCATGGTCATCCTGCTGTCCACCAAGACTCCCAGGTCCCTTTCCCCTACACTACTCTCTAATAAGTCATTCCCCAACTTATACTGGAACCTGGGGTTGTTCCTACCCAGATGCAAGACCCTACATTTACCCTTGTTATATTTCATTCAATTTTTCCCCGCCCAACACTCCAGCCTGTCCAGGTCTCGCTGGATGGCAGCACAGCCTTCTGGCGTGTCAGCCACTCCTCCCAGCTTGGTGTCATCAGCAAACTTGCTGATAGTACTCTCTAGTCCCTCATCCAAGTCATCGATGAATATATTGAATAATACTGGTCCCAGTACCGACCCTTGAGGCACTCCACTGGATACAGGCCTCCAACCAGACTCCGCCCCATTGACCACAACTCTTTGGCTTCTTCCCCTTAGCCAGTTCACAGTCCACCTCACTACCCGAGAGTCTAGACCACACTTCCTCAGTTTAGCAGCAAGGATGCTGTGGGAGACTGTGTCAAATGCTTTACTGAAGTCAAGGTAGACCACATCCACTGCTCGGCCATCATCTATCCACCTTGTTATATCCTCATAAAAGGCTATGAGGTTAGTCAAGCACGACTTCCCTTTGGTGAAGCCATGTTGACTGTCTCTAATGACCCTCTTATCCCTGATATGCCTTGAGATGGCACCAAGGAGAAGTCGTTCCATCACTTTCCCAGGGATGGAGGTGAGGCTGACCGGTCTATAGTTACCCGGGTCCTCCTTCTTGCCCTTTTTGAAGACTGGAGTGACATTTGCTTCCCTCCAGTCCTCAGGCACCTCTCCCGTCTCCCAAGACTTGGCAAAGATGATGGAGAGTGGTCTAGCAATGACATCAGCCAGCTCCCTCAGCACCCGTGAATGCATCCCATCTGGACCCATGGATTTATGGATGTCCAGATTGCTTAATTGGTCCCTAACCCAGTCCTCATCAACTAAAGCAAACTCCTCCACTGCCCTGACTTCCTCTGGGGCCTCAGGGGAACGGGGCTCCTCAGGACAGCCTCCGGCAGAGTAGACAGAGGCTAAGAAGGCATTCAGTAACTCTACCTTCTCTGTATCTTCTGTCAGCAGGGCACCCACCTCATTCATCAGTGGGCCTACATTGCCTCTGGTGTTACTTTTATCTGCCACGTATTTGAAAAAGCTCTTCCTGTTGTCCTTGACCCCTCTCGCCAGGTTCAATTCTAGGGAGGCCTTTGCTTTCCTAGTTGCCTCACTACACCCTCGGACAACAGCCTTATATTCTTCCCAAGTGGCCAGCCCTGCCTTCCAAGATCTGTAAATTCTCCTCTTGCCCTTGAGCTTACCCAGCAGATCCCTGTTCAGCCACGCAGGTCTCCTGGCTCCCTTCCTTGACTTCCTACGTGTCGGGATGCTCTGATCTTGAGGACGGTAGAAGCAGTCCCTGAACGCTAACCAACTATCTTGGGCCCCTTTACCTTCAAACAGCCTTGCCCATGGGATTTTCTCGAGTAATTGTTTGAAAAATCCAAAGTTTGCCTTGGCAAAGTCCAGGGTTGCAATTCTGCTTGCTATTTTGTTTCTGCTACATGAGATCCTGAACTCCACCATTTCATGGTCACTGCAGCCAAGGCAGCCCTCAACCTTTACTGCTTCAACCAGATCCTCCTTGTTAGCGAGGATGAGGTCCAGCAGTGCTCCTCTCCTAGTCGGCTCCTCCACCATTTGCATCAGAAAATTATCATCGATGCACTGGAGGAACCTCCTGGACTGTGGCTGGCTGGCTGAGTTGTCCTTCCAGCAAATATCAGGTAAGTTAAAATCCCCCACGACAACCAGGGCCTGTGATTGTGAGACCGCTCTCAGCTGCCTGTAGAAGGCCTCATCAACTTCCTCACCCTGATCTGGTGGCCTGTAATAGACACCCACAACAGTATCTCTCCTGCCAGCCTGCCCCTTAATTCTAACCCATACACTCTCAACTTGCTCCTCATCCATGCCTGGATGGTATTCAAGACATTGTAGTTGCTCTTTCAGGTAAAGAGCGACTCCACCACCTCGCCTGGCTGGCCTGTCTTTCCTGAAAAGGACATAGCCACCCATGACCACATTCCAGTCATGTGAGCTGTCCCACCATGTCTCTGTAATTGCCACCAGATCATAATCTCCTGCCCGAACCCAGGTTTCTAGCTCCTCCTGCTTATTCCCCATGCTGCGTGCATTGGTGTATAAGCATTTCAGGGAGCAAGCTGAGCACACTGATCTCACCCTAGGGGGATGGAAGGCCACCCGGTCCTCATAATTTCTAGAGCACTGCCCCGCTGCAATCCCAGCTATAACCCCATCCCCCTTCATATCTAGTTTAAAGAACGCTCTATGAGTCCCGCCAGCTCATGACCAAGGATCCTTTTTTCCCTTTGTGTCATTTGAACCCCAGCTTGTTTCAGTAGATCAGGTGCCCTGTAGATCTCCCCATGGTTAAAAAATCCAAAGCTAGACCGCTGGCACCACCCCTTTAGCCAAGTATTAATCTGCTGCACTTTGTCAAACCTTCCACTATTTTCCCTCATAATTGAAGGAATAGAGGCAAACACAACCTGTGCGCCTGATCCTTCTAGCATCCGCCCCAGTGCCCTAAAGTCCCTTTTGATTGCTTCTGGCCATCTCTCTACTATCTCATCATTACCGATCTGCATAACCAAAAGCGGGTAATAGTCCGTGGGTTTGACCAGACCAGGAAGCTTCTTGATAACATCCTTAACTCGGGCCCCAGGGAGGCAGCAGACTTCCCTGTGGGTCGGATCAGGGCGGCAGACAGGGCCCTCTGTTCCCCTCAGGAGGAAGTCTCCAATTACAATTACCCTCCTTTTTTTCTTAGATGAAGAAGTCCTAATGCATGTATCCGAGCGACTCACCCTAGACAGCCCTATGGGTGAAACCTCCACTGACTCTTCCTTTGCCTGGCTCTCATTGTCTAGAGCCCCATACCTGTTTCGCAGGGGCAACCGGGCAGGTGAGGGAGGCCGGGCAGGGATTTTCCTTCCTCTCCTGGCAGGCACCTGCTTCCAATCCTCCCTATCCTTTAGGTCCCCCCCTTTTGCCTGATGGCCAGAGGTGGGGGGATATTCAGCTCTTTGCAGAGCTTGCTGCTCGCCATTCAGGACGTGACTCCACCAATCTGTCTCTCTCTCCGACTCCCTAATGCTCCTCAGCCTTTCTACTTCCTCCTTCAGCTCAGCCACCAGGCTGAGCAGATCGCTCACCTGGTCACATCGGACACAAGTGTCACTTCCACTACCCTCCATGGCCAGTGCCAGGTTCCAGCATTCTCTGCAGCCCGAGGCCTGAACACCCACATGCTTACATGGGGCCTCTGTCTGGGTGCCCACAGTTTTTCTAACAACCATTGACCTGGTGGCAACCATAGTTGGCTCTACAATACAAAGACTCTCCGGAAACCTATGCACGGAATAGTTTAGGGGCCTTTTAAGTGCTTGCCTTTTAACAAAGACTTACCCTTTTGTTCCCTGCCCTCCCAAAGGCTTCTTATACCCTGAGGGCAGAGTTAACAGCTGATCACCCTGTTTAAAATCACCGTGCCTCTGAGGGTGGCTCCGCCTACGCTATCTTGGGTGTCCGCCCTGGAGCTGCCGGTGCGGCCTCAGGTGTGATTGATGTAGCCAGCTTAAAAAAAGCCCCCCAAAAGCTTTTTGCCAGCCTTTTTTTTTTGCTTAGATTCCTTCCCCAGTGCAGTCTTACCTGCTCTGAAGAGCCCGGAGTCCCGAGTCCGAGTCCCGAGTCCCGAACCCCCAGCACCGGATCCACAGCACCGAGTCCCGAATCCCGCGCCCCGAGTCCGGCACCCCAGTCCGGAGACCTGAGACTCGTATCACCGCATCGGCAGCCTTCCCTCACCTTCTTGTTAAGTGACACCCTTTTTGGACCTTACCGGATCACCTTGGGGTCACCATATGTGGGGTTCCATGCGAGGAACAGGCGACTCCACACCAACACAACTCCCTCAAAGCTGCCATTTTAGTGCAAAAGCAGCACACATTTATCCTGTTCTTGCTTTGCATGCATCACATTGTCATTGGCTACAGCTGTTTGTGCAACATTCTGGCTCTGGTAACTGCTAATTGCCTGACAAGCCTGCATTTAGTATCCCACCAGCCAAGCCCTGTGCTCTGCACAGCTGATCCATTCAGTTCTTCACCAGCATGTCCAAATAGCAAAACCCCACAACTGAGTTGTGCTCCAAGAGAGAAGGGGACAGAAAGACAAACTGGTGCCGCTCTGCATCCACCCGTGACACCCTCGCCTCAGAACCCTGAACTGTTAAACTCGGGGTTCATGTGCCCGAGATATCCTTAATGGGACCCAGCCAAACCAATCTCAGACATTTTTGAGCCAAGACGCTGGCCCGAGTCCCGAGCCCCAAGTCCCGAGCTCTGCGCCCCGAGCCCTGACTCCTGAGCCCCGAGTCCCGAACGCCACGTCCCGATGCCTGAGCTTAGAGCCCCGAGTGCCAAGTGCCGAGTCCCGAGCCCAGAGCCCCGAGTCCCGTGCCCATGTCCCGCGCCCCAAGTCCAGAGCCCTGAATCCTGAGTCCCGAGCACCGAGCCCAGAGTGCGAGTCCCGAGTCCTGAGACCAGCGTCCCGAGTCCCGAGCCCCGCGTCCGAACCCCGAATCCTGAGCCACGAGACCCGAGTCCCAAGCCCCAAGCCCTGACTCCCGATCCGAGCCCTGAGCCCCGAACCCCGAGTCCCTAACCCTGAGTCCCGAGCACCGAGTCCAGAACCCCGTACCCCGAGTCCCGCACCCCAGTACAGGGACCCGAGCCCTGCGCCCCGAGCCCTGACTACCGAGCCCCGAGCCCGAAGTCCAAAATCGCGAGTCCCGAGCCCCGAGACCAGAGTCCGAGCCCGAGTCCCTAGTCCCGGGTCCGAGTCCCAACCCCGAGTCCCTAGCCCCAAGTCCCGAGTCCCGAGTCCGAGTCCCCAGTCCCGAGCCCGGGTCCCGATTCCCAAGTCACGAGTCCCGAGTCCATGTACCGAGTCCCGAGCCCGAGTCTGGAGGCCCGAGCCCCAGTCCGAAGTCCCGAGTCCAAGTCCCAAGTCCAAGTCCCGAGTCCCGAGTCCAAGTACCGTGTCCAGAGTCCCCAGTCCAGAGTCCCGAGCCCGGAGTGCCGAGTCCCGGGTCCCGAGCCTGGAGTCCCGAGTCCGAATCCCGAGTCACGAGTTTGAGTCCCAAGTCCCCAGTCCCGAGTCCCCAATCCGAGCCCCAAGCCACGAGACCCGAGTCCCAACCCCCGAGTCTTGAGTCCGAGTCCCTAGCCCCAAGTCCCGAGTCCCCAGTCCCGAGCCACAAGTCAAGAGCCCCGAATCTCGAGTCCCGAGTCCGAGTCCCGAGTGGGAGCCCAGAAACCGGAATACCAAATCGCTAGTCCCGAGTCCTGAGCC
Organism: Trogon surrucura; assembly: GCA_020746105.1. Classification (NCBI taxonomy): domain Eukaryota; kingdom Metazoa; phylum Chordata; class Aves; order Trogoniformes; family Trogonidae; genus Trogon; species Trogon surrucura. The sequence continues at coordinate 47,281 of JAJGST010000016.1, forward strand.
CCGAGTCCAAGTCCCGAGTCCCGAGTCCGAGCCCTGAGCCCCGAACCCCGAGTCCCTAACCCTGAGTAGCGAGCACCGAGTCCCGAGCCCCGTACCCCGAGCCCTGACTACCAAGCCCCGAGACCCGAGTCCCGAGTCCCAAGCCCCCAGCACCGGGTCCACAGCACCGAGTCCCGAATCCCGCGCCCCGAGTCCGGCACCCCAGTCCGGAGACCTGAGACTCGTATCACCGGATCGGCAGCCTTCCCTCACCTTCTTATTAAGTGACACCCGTTTTGGACCTTACCCGATCACGTTGGGGTCACCATATGTGGGGTTCCATGCGAGGACAGGCGACTCCACACCAACACAACTCCCTCAAAGCTGCCATTTTAGTGCAAAAGCAGCACACATGTATCCTGTTCTTGCTTTGCATGCATCACATTGTCATTGGCTACAGCTGTTTGTGCAACATTCTGGCTCTGGTAACTGCTAATTGCCTGACAAGCCTGCATTTAGTATCCCACCAGCCAAGCCCTGTGCTCTGCACAGCTGATCCATTCAGTTCTTCACCAGCATGTCCAAATAGCAAAACCCCACAACTGAGTTGTGCTCCAAGAGAGAAGGGGACAGAAAGACAAACTGGTGCTGCTCTGCATCCACCCGTGACACCCTCGCCTCAGAACCCTGAACTGTTAAACTCGGGGTTCATGTGTCCGAGATATCCTTAACGGGACCCAGCCAAACCAATCTCAGACATTTTTGAGCCAAGACGCTGGCCCGAGTCCCGAGCCCCAACTCAGAAGCTCCACGCCCTGAGCCCTGACTCCTTAGCCCCGAGTCCCGAGTCCCGAACGCCACGTCCCGATCCCCGAGCTTAGAGCCCCGAGTGCTGAGTCCCGAGCCCCAAGTGCCGAGTTCCGAGCCCAGAGTCCCGAGCGCCGAACCCTGAGTTCCGAGTCCCGAACCCCGTGCCCATGTCCCGCGCCCCTAGTCCAGAGCCCTGAGTCCCGAGTCCCGAGCACCGAGCCCAGAGTGCGTGTCCCGAGTCCCGAGTCCTGAGTCCAGCGTCCCGAGTTCCGAATTCCGTGCCCCGAGTCCCGCACCCCAGTGCAGGTACCCGAGTCCCGAGCCCCGCGCCCCGAGCCCTGACTACCTAGCCCCGAGACCTGAGCCCGAAGTCCAAAATCGCGAGTCCCGAGTCCGAGTCCCCAGTCCCGAGACCCGAGTCCGAGTCCCAAGTCCCGAGTCCATGTACCGAGTCCCGAGTCCCAAGTCTGAATCCCGAGTCCCGATTCCCGAGTCCCGAGTCCCGAGTCCCGAGTCCCGAGCCCCGAGTCCCTAGACCCGAGTCCCGAGTCCCGAGTCCCGAGTCCCGAGTCCAAGCCCCGAGTCCGAATCCCGAGTCACGAGTTTGAGTCCCGAGTCCCCAGTCCCGAGTCCCCAATCCGAGCCCCGAGCCCCGAGTCCGAATCACGAGTCCCGAGCCTCGAGTCCGAATCGCGAGTACTGAGTACAAGCCCCGAGACCCGAGTACAAACCCTAGGTCCCGAGTCCTGAGCCCCGAGTCCTGAGCCCCGAGTTCTGAGTCCGAGTGCCGAGCCCAGTGTCCCTAGCCCCGAGTCCCGAGTCCGGAGTCCTGAGCCCCAAGTCTGAGACCCGAGTTTCGAGGTCTGAGTCCATGTCCCGAGTCCCGAGTGCGAGTCCCTAGCCCCGAGTCCCGAGTCCGAGTCCCCAGTCCCGAGCGCCGAGTCCAGAGTCCTGAGTCTCGATCCCGAAGTCCCGAGTCCCGAGTCGGAGCACTGAGTCCGGTGTCCAAAATCGCGAGTCCGAGTGTCGAGCCTTAAGCACTGAGTCCTGAGTCCCGCGCCCCGAGCCCTGACTACCGAGCCCCGAGATCCCAGTCCGAACCCGAGTCCCTAGTCCCAGGTCCGAGTCCCGAGTCCGAGTCCCTAGCCCCGAGACCCGAGTCCCAACCCCCGAGTCCTGAGTCCGAGTCCCTAGCCCCAAGTCCCGAGTCTCGAGTCCCCAGTCCCGAGTCCCGAGCCCTGACTACCGAGCCCCGAGACCTGAGCCCGAAGTCCAAAATCGCGAGTCCCGAGTCCGAGTCCTGAGCCCCGAGACCAGAGTCCGAGGACGAGTCCCTAGTCCCGGGTCCGAGTCCCGACCCCGAGTCCCTAGCCCCAAGTCCCGAGTCGCGAGTCCGAGTCCCCAGTCCCGAGACCCGAGTCCCAAATCCCGAGTCCATGTACCGAGTCCCGAGCCCAAGTCCGGAGTCCCGAGCCCGAGTCCGGAGTCCCCAGTCCCGAGTCCCCAGTCCCGAGTCCCCAGTCCAGAGTCCCCAGTCCCTAGCCCCGAGTCCCGGGTCCCGAGCCCGGAGTCCCGAGTCCCGAGCCCCGAGTCCGAATCCCGAGTCACGAGTTTGAGTCCCGAGTCCCCAGTCCCGAGTCCCCAATCCGAGCCCCGAGCCCCGAGCACAAATCGCGAGTCCCGAGCCTCGAGGCCGAATCGCGAGTACTGAGTAGGAGCCCCGAGACCCTAGTACAAACCCTAGGTCCCGAGTCCTGAGCCCCAAGTCCTGAGTCCAAGTTCGAGTCCGAGTGCCGAGCCCAGTGTCCCTAGCCGTGAGTCCCGAGTCCGGAGTCCTGAGCCCCAAGTCCGAGTCCCGAGTTCCGAGACCCGAGTCCCCAGTCCCGAGCACCGAGTGCCGAGTCCAGAGTCCTGAGTCCCGAGCCCGAAGTCCCGAGTCCCGAGTCGGAGCACTGAGTCCGGTGGCCCAAATCGCGAGTCCGAGTCTCGAGCCTTGAGCACTGAGTCCCGAGTCCCGCGCCCCGAGCCCTGACTACCGAGCCCCGAGACCAGAACCCGAATTCCAAACTTGCGAGTCCCGAGTCCGAGTCCCGAGCCCCGAGACCAGAGTCCGAGCCCGAGTCCCTAGTCCCAGGTCCGAGTCCCTAGCCCCGAGACCCGAGTCCCAACCCCCGAGTCCTGAGTCCGAGTTCCTAGCCCCAAGTCCCGAGTCTCGAGTCCCCAGTCCCGCGCCCCGAGACCTGAGCCCGAAGTCCAAAATTGCGAGTCCCGAGTCCGAGTCCCGAGCCCCGAGACCAGAGTCCGAGCCCGAGTCCCTAGTCCCAGGTCCGAGTCCCGAGTCCGAGTCCCCAGTCCCGAGCCCCGAGTGCCGAGTCCAGAGTCCTGAGTCTCGATCCCGATGTCCCGAGTCGGAGCACTGAGTCCGGTGTCCCAAATCGCGAGTCCGAGTCTCGAGCCTTGAGCACTGAGTCCTGAGTCCCGCGCCCCGAGCCCTGACTACCGAGCCCCGAGACCCGAGTCCTGAGACCTGAGCCCGAATTCCAAAATTGCGAGTCCCGAGTCCGAGTCCCGAGCCCCGAGACCAGAGTCCGAGCCCGAGTCCCTAGTCCCAGGTCCGAGTCCCGAGTCCGAGTCCCTAGCCCCGAGACCCGAGTCCCAACCCCCGAGTCCTGAGTCCGAGTCCCTAGCCCCAAGTCCCGAGTCTCGAGTCCCCAGTCCCAAGTTCCGAGCCTCGCGCCCCGAGCCCTGACTACCGAGCCCCGAGCCCGAAGTCCAAAATCGCGAGTCCCGAGTCCGAGTCCTGAGCCCCGAGACCAGAGTCCGAGGACGAGTCCCTAGTCCCGCGTCCGAGTCCCGACCCCGAGTCCCTAGCCCCAAGTCCCGAGTCGCGAGTCCGAGTCCCCAGTCCCGAGACCCGAGTCCCAAATCCCGAGTCCATGTACCAAGTCCGGAGTCCCGAGCCCGAGTCCGAAGTCCCCAGTCCCGAGTCCCTGGTCCCGAGTCCCCAGTCCAGAGTCCCCAGTCCAGAGTCCCCAGTCCAGAGTCCCCAGTCCCTAGCCCCGAGTCCCAGGTCCCGAGCCCGGAGTCCCGAGTCCCGAGTTTGAGTCCCGAGTCCCCAGTCCCGAGTCCCCAATCCGAGCCCCAAATCCCGAGTCCGAATCGCGAGACCCGAGCCTCGAGTCCGAATCTCGAGTACGAGCCCCGAGACCCGAGTGCGAACCCTAGGTCCCGAGTCCTGAGCCCCGAGTCCTGAGTAACAAGTCCGATTCCTGAGTCCGAGTCCCGAGTCCGAGTGCCGAGCCCAGAGTCCCTAGCCCTGAGTCCCGAGTCCGGAGTCCTGAGCCCCGAGTGCGAGTCCCGAGGTCTGAGTCCACGTCCCCAGTCCCGAGCGCGAGTCCCCAGTCCCGAGCCCCAAGTCCCCAGTCCCGAGCCCCGAGTCCAAGTACCGAGTACCAAGTCCTGAGCCCCGAGTCTGAGTCCGGAGTCCCGAGTCCAAGTACCGAGTCCCGAGTCCGAATCCCGAGTTCGAGTCCCGAGTCCCCAGTTCCGAGTCCCCAGTCCCGAGTCCCCAGTCCCGAGTCCCAAGTCCCCAGTCCGAGTCCGAGTCCCGTGACCCGAGTTCCGAGACCCGAGTCCCGAGTCCCAAGTTCCGAGTGCCGAGTCCAGAGTCCTGAGTTCCGAGACCCGAGTCCCGAGCCCTGAGTGTGAGCACTGAGTCCGGTGTCCCAAATCGCGAGTCCGAGTCTCGAGCCTTGAGCACTGAGTCCCGAGTCCCGCGCCCCGAGCCCTGACTACCGAGCCCCGAGACCCGAGTCCCGAGACCTGAGCCCGAAGTCCAAAATCGCGAGTCCCGAGTCCGAGTCCCGAGCCCCGAGACCAGAGTCCGAGCCCGAGTCCCTAGTCCCAGGTCCGAGTCCGAGTCCCTAGCCCCGAGACCCGAGTCCCAACCCCCGAGCCCTGAGTCCGAGTCCCTAGCCCCAAGTCCCGAGTCCCGAGTCCCCAGTCCCGAGACCCGAGTCAAGAGCCCCGAATCTCAAGTCCCGAGTCAGAGTCCCGAGTGGGAGCCCAGGAAACCGGAGTGTCAAATCGCTAGTCCCGAGTCCCGAGCCCCGAGTCCAAGTCCTGAGTCCCGAGTCCGAGCCATTAGCCCCGAACCCCGAGTCCCTAACCCTGAGTCCCGAGCACCGAGTCCCAAACCCCGTACCCCGAGTCCCGCACCCCACTGCAGGGACCCGAGTCCTGAGCCCCGCGCCCCGAGTCCCGAGTGCGAGTCCCGAGTCCGAGTCCCTAGCCCCAAGTCCCGAGTCCCCAGTCCCGAGTCCCCAGTCCCTAGCCCCAAGTCCCGAGTCCCCAGACCCGAGTCCCCAGTCCCGGGTCCCCAGTCCCGGGTCCCCAGTCCCGGGTCCCCAGTCCAGAGTCCGAGTACCGGGTCCCGAGTCTGAGTCCGGAGTCCGGAGTCCCGAGTCCCAGGTCCTGAGCCCGGAGTCCCGGGTCCTGAGCCCGGAGTCCCGGGTCCCGAGCCCCGAGTCCCTAGCACCGGGTCCACAGCACCGAGTCCCGAAACCCGCGCCCCCAGTCCGGCACCCCAGTCCGGAGACCTGAGACTCGTATCACCGGATCGGCAGCCTTCCCTCACCTTCTTATTAAGTGACACCCGTTTTGGACCTTACCGGATCACCTTGGGGTCACCATATGTGGGGTTCCATGCGAGGACAGGCGACTCCACACCAACACAACTCCCTCAAAGCTGCCATTTTAGTGCAAAAGCAGCACACATTTATCCTGTTCTTGCTTTGCATGCATCACATTGGCATTGGCTACAGCTGTTTGTGCAACATTCTGGCTCTGGTAACTGCTAATTGCCTGACAAGCCTGCATTTAGTATCCCACCAGCCAAGCCCTGTGCTCTGCACAGCTGATCCATTCAGTTCTTCACCAGCATGTCCAAATAGCAAAACCCCACAACTGAGTTGTGCTCCAAGAGAGAAGGGGACAGAAAGACAAACTGGTGCCGCTCTGCATCCACCCGTGACACCCTCGCCTCAGAACCCTGAACTGTTAAACTCGGGGTTCATGTGCCCGAGATATCCTTAACGGGACCCAGCCAAACCAATCTCAGACATTTTTGAGCCAAGACGCTGGCCCGAGTCCCGAGCTCCAAGTCCCGAGCTCCGCGCCCTGAGCCCTGACTCCCGAGCCCAGAGTCCTGAGTCCCGAACGCCACGTCCCGATCCCCGAGCTTAGAGCCCCGAGTGCCGAGTCCCGAGCCCCAAGTGCCGAGTCCCGAGCCCAGAGCGCCGAACCCTGAGTTCCGAGTCCCGAACCCCGAGACCATGTCCCGCGCCCCTAGTCCAGAGCCCTGAGTCCCGAGTCCCGAGCACCGAGCCCAGAGTGCGTGTCCCGAGTCCCGAGTCCTGAGTCCAGCGTCCCGAGTCCCGTGCCCTGAGTCCCGCACCCCTGTGCAGGGACCCGAGTCCCGAGCCCCGCGCCCCGAGCCCTGACTACCGAGCCCCGAGACCTGAGCCCGAAGTCCAAAATCGCGAGTCCCGAGTCCGAGTCTCGAGCCCCAAGACCAGAGTCCGAGGACGAGTCCCTAGTCCCGGGTCCGAGTCCCTACCCCGAGGCCCTAGCCCCAAGTCCCGAGTCGCGAGTCCGAGTCCCCAGTCCCGAGACTCGAGTCCAAGTCCCGAGTCCCAAGTCCCGAGTCCATGTACCGAGTCCCGAGCCCGAGTCCGGAGTCCTGAGCCTGAGTCCGAAGTCCCCAGTCCCGAGTCCCCAGTCCCGAGTCCCCAGTCCAGAGTCCCCAGTCCCGAGTCCCCAGTCCCAAGCCCCGAGACCCGGGTCCCGAACCCGGAGTCCGAATCCCAAGTCACGAGTTTGAGTCCCGAGTCCCCAGTCCCGAGTCCCCAATCCGAGCCCCGAGCCCCGAGTCCGAATCGCGAGTCCCGAGCCTCGAGTCCGAATCGCGAGTACTGAGTACGAGCCCCGAGACCCGAGTGCGAACCCTAGGTCCCGAGTCCTGAGCCCCGAGTCCTGAGTCCAAGTCCCGAGTCTGAGTGCCGAGCCCAGTGTCCCTAGCCCCGAGTCCGGAGTCCTGAGCCCCGAGTCCGAGTCCCGAGTTCCGAGGTCTGAGTCCATGTCCCGAGTCCCGAGTTCGAGTCCCTAGCCCCGAGTCCCGAGTCCGAGTCCCCAGTCCCGAGCCCGAGTCCCCAGTCCCGAGCCCAAGTACCGTATCCCAAGTCCTGAGCCCCAAGCCCCGAGTCTGAGTCCGGAGTCCCGAGTCCGAGTACCGGGTCCCGAGCCCGGAGTCCCAAGTACCGGGTCCCGAGCCCGGAGTCTCGAGCTCGAAGTCCTGAGTCCCGGGTCCCGAACCCGGAGTCCCGAGTCCAAGCACCGAGTCCCGAGTCAAAGTACCGAGTCCCGAGTCCCCAGTCCCGACTGCGAGTCCCGACTGCGAGTCCCGTGACCCGAGTTCCTAGCCCCGAGTCCCAAGTCCCGAGACCCGAGTCCCGAGCCAAGAGCCCCGAAACTCGAGTCCCGAGTCCTAGTCCCGAGTGGGAGCCCAGAAACCGGAGTACCAAATCGCTAGTCCCGTGTCCCGAGCACCGAGTCCCGAACCCCATGCCCCGAGTCCCGCACCCCAGTGCAGGGACCCGAGTCCCGAGCCCCGCGCCCCGAGCCCTGACTACCAAGCCCCGAGACCCGAGTCCCGAGTGCGAGTCCCGAGTCCGAGTCCCTAGCCCCAAGTCCCGAGTCCTGAGCCCGAAGTCCAAAATCGCGAGTCCCGAGTCCGAGTCCCGAGCCCCAAGTCCCGAGTCCGAGACCCGAGCCCGAGTCCCTAGTCCCGAGTCCGAGTCCCAAATCCGAGTCAGTAGCCCCGAGACCGAGTCCTGAGTCCCGAGCCCCGAGTCCTGAGCCTGCGTCCTTCACAACAAGTCCCGAGTCCATGTACCGAGTCCCGAGCCCGAGTCCGGAGTCCCGAGTCCAAGTACCGAGTCCCGAGTCCAAGTACCGAGTCCTGAGTACAAGTACCGAGTCCCGAGTCCAGAGTCCCCAGTCCCGAGTCCCCAGTCCCCAGGCCCTAGCCCCGAGACCCGAGTCCTGAGTCCTGAGTCCGAGTACCGGGTCCCGAGTCCAGAGCCCGGAGTCCCGAGTCCCAGGTCCTGAGCCCGGAGTCCCGAGTCCCGGGTCCAGAACCCGGAGTCCCGAATCCCAGTCCCGAGTCCCGAGTCCCAAGTTCCGAGTCCCCAGTCCCGAGTTCCGAGTCCCCAGTCCGAGGCCCGAGTCCGAGTCCCAAGACCCGAGTCCCGAGTCTGAGTCCCGAGGCCCGAGTGCGAGTCCCGAGTCCGAGTCCCGTGACCCGAGTCCCGAGTCCTGAGTCCCGAGCCCGAAGTGCCAAGTCCCGAGTCGGAGCACCGAGTCTGGTGTCCCAAATCGCGAGTCCGAGTCTCGAGCCTTGAGCACTGAGTCCCGAGTCCCGCGCCCCGAGCCCTGACTACCGAGCCTCGAGACTCGAGTCCCGAGACCTGAGCCCGAAGTCCAAAATCGCGAGTCCCGAGTCTGAGTCCCAAGCCCCGAGACCAGAGTCCGAGCCCGAGTCCCTAGTCCCAGGTCCGAGTCCCGAGTCCGAGTACCTAGCCCCGAGACCCGAGTTGCGCGTCCCAACTCCCGAGTCCTGAGTCCGAGTCCCTTGCCCCAAGTCCCCAGTCCCGAGTCCCCAGTCCCGAGCCAAGAGCCCCGAATCTCGAGTCCCGAGTCCGAGTCCCGAGTCCGAGTCCCGAGTGGGAGCCCAGAAACCGGAGTACCAAATCGCTAGTCCCGAGTCCTGAGCCCCGAGTCCAAGTCCTGAGTCCCGAGTCCGAGTCCTGAGCCCCGAGCCCCGAACCACGTACTCCGAGTCCCGCACCCCAGTGCAGGGACCCGAGTCCCAGGCCCCGCGCCCCGAGCCCTGACTACCGAGCCTCGAGACTCGAGTCCCGAGACGTGAGCCCGAAGTACAAAATCGCGAGTCCCGAGTCCGAGCCCCGAGACCAGAGTCCGAGCCCGAGTCCCTAGTCCCAGGTCCGAGTCCCGAGTCCGAGTACCTAGCCCCGTGACCCGAGTCCCTAGCCCCAAGTCCCGAGTCCCGAGTCCTGAGCCCGAAGTCCAAAATCGCAAGTCCTGAGTCCGAGTCCCGAGCCCCGAGTCCCCAGTCCCGAGCCCCGAGTCCAAGTACCGAGTCCCAAGTCCTGAGCCCCGAGTCCCGAGTCCGAGCCCCGGGTCCCGAGCCCGGAGTCCCGAGTCCCGGGTCCCGAGTCCCGGGTCCCGAGCCCGGAGTTCCGGGTCCCGAGCCCGGAGTCCCGGGTCCCGAACCCGGAGTCCCGAGTCCAAGTACCGAGTCCCGAGTCCGAATCCCGAGTCCCGAGTTCGAGTCCCGAGTCCCCAGTTCCGAGTCCCCAATCCCGAGTCCCCAGTCCCGAGTCCCGAGGCCTGAGTGCGAGTCCCGAGTCTGAGTCCCGAGTTCCGAGTCCCGAGTCCCGAGTCCAGAGTCTTGAGTCCCGAGTCCCGAGCCCCAAGTCCCGAGCCCCGAGCCCCAAACCACGAGTCCCTAAAACTGAGTCCCGAGTTCCGAGTCCCGAACCCCGTGCCCCGAGTCCCACACCCCAGTGCAGGGACACGAGTCCCGAGTCCCGAGCCCCGAGCCCTGACTACCGAGCCCCGAGTCCTGAGTCCCGAGTGCGAGTACCGAGCCCCGAGTCTGAGTCCCTAGTCCCGGGTCCCAGTCCCGAGTCCGAGTCCCTAGCCCCGAGGCCCGAGTCCCGAGTCCCGAGTTCCGAGTCCCAAGTTCCGAGGCCCGAGTGCGAGTCTCGAGTCCGAGTCCCTAGCCCCGAGTCCGGAGTCCGAGTCCAAAGTCCAAAATCGCGAGTCCCGAGTCCGAATCCCGAGCCCCGAGCCTGAGTCCCTAATCCCGGGTCCGAGTCCCGAGTGCCGAGTCTGAGTCCCTAGCCCTGAGGCCAGGGTACCGAGTCCCGAGTGCCGAGTCCGAGTCCCTAGCCCTGAGGCCAGGGTACCGAGTCCCGAGCTCCGTGTCCCGAGTCGGAGTACCGAGTCCGAGACTCGAGACTCGAGCCCCGAGTCCGAGTCCCGAGCCCCGAGTAGGAGCCCCGAGTGCGGTGTCCCAAATCTCAAGTCCCGAGTCCAAGTTTCGAGCCTCGAGCCCCAAGTCCCGAGAACGAGCCCCGAGTCCGAGTCCCGAGTCCGAATTCCGAGTCTTGAGCCCCGAGTCCGAGTCCCGAGTCCGAGTCCTGAGTCCAGAATCCAGAGTCCCGAGTACCCAGCCCCGAGACCTGAGTCCCAAATCCAAGTCCCGAGTCCGATCCCCGTGCCCCGCGTCCTGACTCCTGAGTCCCGAGTACAGAGTCCCGAGTTCCGAGACCTGAGTCCGAGTCCCGAGTCTCGAGTCCGAGTCCTGAGACCTGAGTCCCGAGTCCCTAGTCCGAGTACCGAGTCCCAAGTCCGAGCCCCGAGTCCAGAGTCCCGAGTCCCTTGCCCCGAGACCTGAGTCCCGAACCTCGAGTCCCAAATCCAGAGTCCAAGACCTGAGTCCCAAGTCCCGAGTTCCAGTCCCGGGTCCCGAGTCCGAGTCCCGAGTCGGAGCCCCGAGTCCGGAGTCCCGAGTCCGAGTCCCGAGTCCAGAGACCCGAGTACCGAGTCCCGAGCCCGAGTCCCGAGCCCCGACCCCCGAGTCCGAGTCCCAAGTCCTCAGTCCTGAGTCCGAGTCCCGAGCCCCAAGCCCCGAGTCCCGAGCCCGAATCGCCAGTCCCGAGTCCGAATCGAGAGTCCGAGTCCCGAGTACTGACACCTGCGCCCCGAGCACCGAGCCCCGAATCCTGAGCACCGAGCCCCGAGTCTCGAGCCTCGTGCCCCGAGCCCTGACTCCCGAGCCCCGAGCATAGAGCACCGAGTCCCGAGTCCGAGCCCCAAGCCCGGAGTCCCGAGTCCCGAGACCCCAGTCCGAGTCCCGAGTCCCGAGTCCGATCCCCGAGTCGGAGCCCTGAGTTCGGAGTCCCAAATCGCGAGTCCGGAGTCCAAATCCCGAGTCTCGAGTCCCGAGCCCCGAGTCCCGAGTCGGAGCACCGAGTCCGAGACTCGAGCCTCAAGCCTCCAGCCCCGAGTCCGAGTCCCGAGCCCCGAGTAGGAGCCCCGAGTGCGGTGTCCCAAATCGCGAGTCCCGAGTCCGAGTTTCGAGCCTCGAGCCCCAAGTCCCGAGAACGAGCCCCGAGTCCGAGTCCCGAGTCCGAATTCCGAGTCTTGAGCCCCGAGTCCGAGTCCCGAGTCCGAGTCCTGAGTCCAGAATCCAGAGTCCCGAGTACCGAGTTCCCAGCCCCGAGACCTGAGTCCCAAATCCAAGTCCCGAGTCCGATCCCCGTGCCCCGTGTCCTGACTCCTGAGTCCCGAGTCCCGAGTACAGAGTCCCGAGTTCCGAGACCTGAGTCCGAGTCCCGAGCACAGAGTCCCGCGTCCTGAGACCTGAGTCCCGAGTCCCAAGTCCCGAGTCCTGAGTCCGAGTACCGAGTCCCAAGTCCGAGCCCCGAGTCCCGAGACCCGAGTCCGAGTCCCAAACCTCGAGTCCCAAGTCCAGAGTCCGAGACCTGAGTCCTGAGAGCTGAGTCCGAGTCCCGAACCTCGAGTCCCAAGTCCAGAGTCCGAGACCCGAGTCCCAAGTCCCGAGTTCCAGTCCCGGGTCCCGAGTCCGAGTACCGAGCCCCGAGTCGGAGCCCCGAGTCCGGAATCCCAAATCGCGAGTCCCGAGTCTGAGTCCCAAGTCCAGAATCCAGAGACCCGAGTACCGAATCCGAGCCCCGAGTCCGAACCCCGAGTCCCGAGTCCGAATCGAGAGTCCGAGTCCCGAGTACTGACACCTGCGCCCCGAGCACCGAGCCCCGAATCCTGAGCACCGAGACCCGAGTCTCGAGCCTCGCGCCCCGAGCTTAGAGCACCGAGTCCCGAGTCCTGAGCCCCGAGTCCCGTGCCCCGAGTCCGAGCCCCAAGCCCGGAGTCCCGAGTCCCGAGTCCCGAATAACGAGTTCCGAGTCCCGAGACACCAATCCGAGTCCCGAGTCCTGAGTCCCGAGCCCCGAGTCCCGTGTCCGAGTCCCCAGTCCAGAGTCCGAGTCCCGAGTTCAGAGACCCGAGTCCCGAGTCCCAAGTCCGAGCCCCGAGTCCAGAGTCCCGAGTCCCGAGACCTGAGTCCGAGTCCCGAGCCTCGAATCCCAAGTCCAGAGCCCTGTGCCCCGAGTCCCAAGTCCCGAGTTCCAGTCCCGGGTCCCGAGTCCGAGTCATGAGCCCCGAGTCGGAGGCCCGAGTCCGAAATCCCAAATCGCGAGTCCCAAGTACGAATCCCGAGTCTTGAGCCCCGAGCCCCGAGCCCAGAGTCCAGAGTCCCGACTCCAAGTCGCGAGCCCCAAGTCAATGTCCCGAGTCCGAGCCCCGTGCCCCGCGTCCTGAGTCCCAAGTCCGAGTCCCAAGCCCTGAGTCCAGTGTCACGAGCCCTGAGTCCCGAGTCCGAGTCCCCAGACCAGAGTCCCCAGTCCTGAGTCCAGAATCCAGAGACCCGAGTACCGAGTTCCCAGCCCCGAGACCTGAGTCCCAAATCCAAGTCCCGAGTCCGATCCCCGTGCCCCGCGTCCTGACTCCTGAGTCCCGAGTCCCGAGTACAGAGTCCCGAGTTCCGAGACCTGAGTCCGAGTCCCGAGTCTCGAGTCCGAGTCCCGAGTCCTGAGACCTGAGGACCGAGTCCCGAGGACCGAGTCCCAAATCCTGAGTCCCGAGTCCGAGTACCGAGTCCCAAGTCCAAAGTCCGAGACCCGAGTCCCAAGTCCCGAGTTCGAGTCCCGGGTCTCCCGAGTACGAGTACCGAGTCCCGAGTCGGAGCCCCGAGTCTGGAATCCCTAATCGCGAGTCCCGAGTCCGAATTCCGAGTCTTGAGCCCCGAGTCCGAGTCCCTAGTCCGAGTCCTGAGTCCAGAATACAGAGTCCCGAGTACCGAATCCGAGCTCCGAGTCCCGAGTCCGAAACCCGAGTCCCGAGTCCGAATCGCGAGTCCCGAGTCCGAGTCCCGAGTCGTCAGTCCTGAGCCCCAAGCCCCAAGTTCTGAGTCCGAATCGCGAGTCCCGAGTCCAGAGTCCCGAGTCCTGAGTTCCAAGTCCCAAGTCCAGAGTCCCGTGTCCCGAGTCCGAGCCCAAGTCCCGATTCCAGAGTCCCGAGTCCCAAGTCCGAGCCCCGATTCCAGAGTCCCAAGTCCCGAGTCCTGAGATTGGAATCCCGAGTCCGAGTCCCGAGTCTGAATCCCGAGTCCCAAGTCCAAATCCCGAGCCCCAAGCCCCGAGTGCCGAGTGCCGAGTCCAGAGCACCGAGTCCCGAGTCCAGAATCAAGAGACCCCAGTCTGGAGTCCGAGTCCCAAGTCCGAGCCCCGAGTCCAGAGTCCCGAGTCCCGAGTCCGAGTCCCAGCCCCGAGTCCCGAGTTTGAGCCCCGAGTCAGGAACCCCGAGTCTGAATCAGGAGTCCCGAGTCCGAGCCCCAAGTCCGAGTCCTGATTCCAGAGTCCCAAGTCCCGAGTCCTGAGTTCCGAATCTCGAGTCCGAGTCCCGAGTCCGAATCCCGACTCCCGAGTCCAAGTCCCGAGCCTGAATCACGAGTCCCGAGTCCCAAGACCCGAGTCCACAGTCCGAGTCCCGAGTCCGAGTCTCGAGTCCCGAGTCCCGAGTCCAGAATCCAGAGGCCCGAGTCCCGAGTCCTGACTCCCGCGTCCCCACTACCGAGTCCAGAATCCAGAGTCCCGAATCCCAAGTCTGAGCCCCGTGCTCCGTGTCCTGAGTCCCGCGTCCCGAGTCCAGAGTCCCGAGTCCCGAGACCCGAGTCCGATCCCCGAGTCCAGAGTCCCGAGTCCAGAGTCCCGAGTCCGAGTCCCGAGTCCCGAGTCCCGAGTCCCGCGTCCCGAGTCCGAATCCCACGTCCCGAGTCTGAGTCCCGAGCCCCAAGCCCCGAGTCCCGAGTCCGAGTGCCGAGTCCAGAGCACCGAGGCCCGAGTCCGAGCCCTGTGCCCCGCGTCCTGAGTCCCGAGTCCCAATACTCGAATCCAAGTCCCGAGTCCAATTCCCGAGCCCCAAGCCCCGAGTCCAGAGCATCGAGTCCCGAGTCCCGACTCCGAATCCCGAGTCCCGACTTCGAGTCCCAAGTCTGAGCCCTTTGCCCCGCGTCCTGAGTACCGAGTCCCAAGACCCGAGTCCAAGTCCCGACTCCCGAGTCCAGAATCCCGAGTCCTGAGTCCGAGCACCGAGACCCGAGTCCCATACCCTGCGTCCCGATTCCTGAGTCCGAGTCCGAATCCGGAGTCCCGAGTCCGAGTCCCAAGCACCGAGTCCAGAGTCCCAAGTCCCGAGTCCAGAGTCCCGTGTCTCGAGTCCCGAGTCCCGCGTCCGAATCCCAAGTCCCGAGTCTGAGTCCCGAGCCCCAAGTCCCAAGTCCAGAATCCCAAGGCCCGAGTCCCAAGTCCTGAATCAGATTCCCGAGTCCCGAATCCCGAGTCCAGAATCCAGAGTCCCAAACCCCGAGTCTGAACCCCATGCTCCGAGTCCTGAGTCCTGCGTCCCGAGTCCTGAGTCCCGAGACCCGAGTCCCGAGTCCGAGTCCCGAGTCCCGAGTCCGAGTCCCGAGTCCCGAGTCCGAGTCCCGAGTCCGAGTCCCGAGTCCGAGTCCCGAGTCCGAGTCCCGAGCCCCGCGTCCTGACTCCCGCTTCCCCAATACCGAGTCCAGAAGTCAGAGTCCCGAATCCCGAGTAGAGCCCCGTGCTCCGCGTCCTGAGTCCCGTGTCCCGAGTCCAGAGTCCTGAGTCCCGAGACCCGAGTCCGAGCCCCGAGTCCAGAGTCCCGAGTCCGAGTCCCGAGTCCCGAGTCCCGAGTCCGAGTCCCTCGTCCCGAGTCCGAATCCCAAGTCCCGAGTCTGAGTCCCGAGCCCCAAGCACCGAGTCCTGAGTCCCGAGTGCCAACACTCGAGTCCAAGTCCCGAGTCCAAGTCCCGAGCCCCAAGCCCCGAGTCCCGAGTGTCGAGTCCAGAGCACCGAGTCCCGAGTCCCGACTCCGAATCCCGAGTCCCGACTTCGAGCCCCAAGTCCGAGTCCTTTGCCCCGCGTCCTGAGTTCGAGTCTGTGATATTTTAGGTTAAGGGTTTCAGACTTGCTGAACGCAGGGGTTCGCTTATCTGTTGTGCAGACCCAGAGAACGGAGGAAAACAAGGCCTACACAGAACCAGCCGAAGGAGGGAGCCTTGTGACGACAGGACGGCCCTGTTTTGGCTAAGGAGCAAGGCCACATGGAAGACTAACAATGTGAACCATCCTGCACATAGATAAGTTTTTGCAAAATAAAATCCTGAAGGCCACAGGGCCCAGAGTGGAAATTTTTACCCTAATATCCCTATATGACTATAGTCACCCACTCTTCGCTCAAATCATGCTGAATGCCACCCCGGGGTGGGGGGCAGGGGGTGTGAAAAATAGTATATAAGGAGCATAGAGGGTATGTGTCGTTGGGAGGAGAAGACCCCAGAAGAGGAAGAGGCAGTCGACGGGCTGTGCTCCTTCTCCTTCACCCAAGACAGGGACGCCTTCTTGGTAAGAATTGCGCTTCCACCTTTTGGTGTGTAATACCCGGGATAGTATTTTGCTAGCATTAGTATCGTATATTAGCGCTATTGCAGAGAGTGAATTTATCAACGGCAACTCCGAATCTTGTATCTGTCGCTTCAATAAATCACTTATTGTTAGGTACCTTGCAAATTGTCTCAGTGCAAGTCCTTAAACGGGGCTCTGAAAATTCAGTGCAAGCCCTTAGTGGGGCTCTGAAAACTCAGTGCAAGTCCCTAACGGGGCTCTGAAACAAGCAAGTGCTTAGCTGGGGTACGTGCCTCTCACAGCCACATACCTTTCACGCGACAGTAAATTGGTGCAGCGAGCAGGGTTGCCATGGATAAACTCCTGCAAAAATATAAGTGTGCACTATCTGAAGCTAGGAGACAGTGGGCCCAGGAGTTTTGGAACAAAGTGGTAGAGCGAATAGAACAATGTAGGAGTAAGCAAAGAGTTAAGGAGGGGACTTGTTTATCTTGCGCGCGAAAAGAGATCAGAGATTCTCCTCCACCTGAGAAAATTGCAAATGTGGAATATGCCATGGCAAAATCAGCAAACGAAGTGTTAAAAAACTCACTGGCTTTCGAAAGGGAAAGTCGAGAAAAAATGGAAACTCAAGTAGAAAACCTAAAGGTAGAATATGCTCTGCTAAAATCTGAAAACGCAGTGCTGAAAGCATCGCTGGCCTCAGTAGACAACCTTGAGAGTGAAAATCGGGACCTTAAAATGCAATTGGATGCAGCCGCGATGCGAGAAAAACGGTTACAGGAAAAATTAGATCTTATCTTAAACCAAATGCCTTCCGTAGAGTCGGCTAAACAAATCTGCAAATTGGTACACAATACAGATCCTGAATCGTGGGATGGAGGCGTTGGGTGTGATAACGACACTGAGGAGCTGGCGGAAAATTTTGACTGTGATCCTGTCTCTGTCCAACCATTAATTAAACCTGAGGTCGTGAACAAAAGCAATGACAATGTTCACACTATTGTACGAACCACGGCATATTCTCCAACTGAACTTGCTAAATTGCAGCAAAAGTATTCCAAACGCCCGGGGGAGTCTGAGACAGAGTATGTGTGGCGAGTCTCCCTTACGGGGGGCGATCGAGTTCTGCTAAGTGAGGAAGAATCAGGAGGTTATTGGGGTCCTGGAGTATTTTTAACCACTGTACCAGGTGAGGATCATGTTTATACCTTGACTGCAAGAGCTGCTAATTGGGCTGGCGGCATAGATCCTCAGGAGAGAGGAGATCCCATTGTTATTACAACCCCAGGGTTTAATGATTTAGCCACGTCTGCACAGAAAGCAGCCTGCATACAAGCAATGTACGAGAGGGACTTGTTGAGGACGTCCCCGATGACAGCCCCTATTGACCCAGCAAGGTTATCTCCTCTTATTCGTGGCCTCCCAGATTGCTTAAAAATGTATGTAGCTACTGCCCAGGAGCGCATACAAAATACCCGAGCTATGAATGCTGCGGCGGCTGCTGCAGTTCCCCCACGGGTTCGGGCACATGTAACAACTTGGAATGAGTTTGTACAGGAGTTAGTGAATTACGGGCGCCGTATGGGTTGGGTCGGACCGACTAAAGGGAAACCACCCGAAAACTTGAAAAGAGTTCGCCAGGTCCACACAGTAAAACCTAAGCCACAAGTCAGATCACAGTTCGATAGCGAGCGTAATGGTCTTTGGCATAAAGCCTTGGCTCTGGGAATACCGCGGCAAAAGCTACACGGCACTCCCACCGCCGACCTCCAAACTCTGGTGCAACTACTAAGTAAGAAAAACAACCCGCAAGGGAAGAGTCAATCGGCAGTGAATAAATCAGTCTCTGATAAACCCGTGCCTTTGGCCCCACCAGAGGATTTAATTGACCTAGCAGACGATTCAACAAAAAACATGCAGCTCCGGGGAGGGCAGTGAGCCACCCTGCTCGGAGGATATTAGCTGTACAATGGCTCCTTAACAAACGTTACGAACCTATCATTGCTATTCCAACAGGGCCAAAGAAAGTTTATACAAATTTCTTTATTGATACCGGTGCTCAAATATCAGTAATCTCTAAAGAAACTGCAGAATTCTTTAACATAAAACCTAGTCGCCATAAGATAAAATTTACAGGAATTGATGGAGTTATAAAGGAATACCCTACTGCTAAAATTGTCTTGTGGCTCCCAGGGGAAAAGAAATTAACTCGTGCTGAGGTTTTAGTTGGTGCTGCAAACACTAATATTCTGGGATTTGATTTACTGTATGGTAGAGTGTGGAAGTTACCCGATGGGACAGTCTGGAGTTTTGCCGGACGAAATAACAGAGACAGCGCACGGCTTGAGGGGGATGAGCCTAAAACAATAAACTTACTAGAGACGTCTATATCTCTGCCTCCATCAAAGATAACAAACGTAAAGCAGTACCCCCCGCCAGCAGCTGCACAATCGGGTATTGACAGGGTGGTAGAAGATTTAGAAATCTGAGGCATTATTACCCGTACACATTCGCCGTACAACTCTCCTGTCTGGCCAGTAAAAAAGCCAAACGGACAGTGGAGGCTTACTATTGATTACAGACAATTAAATGCTAATACTGCACCTTTAACTGCAGCTGTACCAAACACTGCAGAATTGGTTACTCAAATACAGGGAGCTTCTCACCGTGGATGGCAACCTTAGATGTTAAGGATATGGTTTTTATGATTCCTCCACAGGAACATGACAAAGCTCTATTTGCTTTTACTTGGAAAGCTCCACCGAATCAGCACTACATGGATAATATCTACCTAATTTAACATTTGTCGGTCATACGACTGAGCATTTTTCCTTTTTTTTTATTTTACAGGAACCCCGATGTCAGGAAACTGTACCTGGGACGACGGACTACCCTACACTGAACTGGAGCGCCCCCAGGGACTGTTCATATTTGTGACTGGAATTGTTGTATTCCTGGTACTCATAATAATCTGGAGACCAAAATTTTAAAATGGGCATGGTTACACTGTTTATTATGTTCCTATCCACAGGAGCTATATGTGGAGAATACATATACCTAGGGTATGGGGAGAACCACAACATGGTCACTGGGATTACATGCAAACTACTGACTGGTGTATTGATTGGAGTGGAATCATTGGATTACCTGATGATCCCATACGGGTTGGTGTCCAATACACAAACCTTGATACTTCTAATTTAGAGACTCCAAAACACTACAATTGGAAGTGCACTAAAGTTTACAATTGCAGTAGCCGAGACACTGAAATTCAAAGGCTGGGCCTGATAGCTCAAGCCCTTCGATTAGGTGGTATTTGTCGTAACTACACCACTTCACTCAATGATACCTGGTCTCATGTAACCAATAACAATGTTAAGTCTGATATAATCTGTTCGAAACTTAGTATACCTTCCCTAGGACACACTGTGTGGTTTAGCAGCGACGGCACGTGGACTACTGACTTGACCGTGGAGGGCCGCCGACGTCAACACGCGTTGGGACTGTTAACACTTTGCCCTCTCTGGAGAAGACAACCACTTGCACCGACTCTGTGGGGACGAGTCAAAAGAAGTTCAACAGATCCTTGGCAACACCCGACGACAGGAACTGTGGTTGGATGGGTTCTAGAGTCAATCTTTACACTTCACCTAATGGCTTTTCAAAATCGAATGATGTTGTACAACCTCACTGGTCAGATTGAAGCATTGGCCAACGCAACCAGAGTCGGGTTGGAAGCATTAAATACACAATTACAGGCAACATCAAAAATGACATTACAAAATAGGCTGACCTTAGAGTTGTTATTATTGCATGAAAATGGAGTGT
Organism: Trogon surrucura; assembly: GCA_020746105.1. Taxonomy (NCBI): domain Eukaryota; kingdom Metazoa; phylum Chordata; class Aves; order Trogoniformes; family Trogonidae; genus Trogon; species Trogon surrucura. Next base: position 66,552 of record JAJGST010000016.1, read on the forward strand.
GCGGATACTTAAACCTAATCAATGATACTTGTTGGGTTCACATACCGAATGTAACAAAAGATCTTGACGAGCAGTTAGATCATATGAAGCGTGTAGCAAAAGCAAGTAGAAATCTTAGAGAAAGCATGGAAGTACAATGGCTAAACAAACTTTTGCATGGTATGGGTTTTTCCCTATCAGGATGGCTTGCTTCTTTATTGCAATCAATTTTAGTTATAGTTATTGTGATTATGATGTTTTGCATGTTATTAGCTTGCTTTAGATCCATGCTAACTCGGGTATTAATTCATCAGGTACGCATGGTGTCCGGGTGGACGGAGTTGGAGCTACACCCAGGTGAAAGAAAGTTAAACATAAGGGATACCCCCAAGATTGACTTTATGAGAGCATGATTTCAAGCTCGATTGAGTGACTATAGTCACGGGGTGGATAATGTGATATTTTAGGTTAAGGGTTTCAGACTTGCTGAACGCAGGGGTTCGCTTATCTGTTGTGCAGACCCAGAGAACGGAGGAAAACAAGGCCTACACAGAACCAGCCGAAGGAGGGAGCCTTGTGACGACAGGACGGCCCTGTTTTGGCTAAGGAGCAAGGCCACATGGAAGACTAACAATGTGAACCATCCTGCACATAGATAAGTTTTTGCAAAATAAAATCCTGAAGGCCACAGGGCCCAGAGTGGAAATTTTTACCCTAATATCCCTATATGACTATAGTCACCCACTCTTCGCTCAAATCATGCTGAATGCCACCCCGGGGTGGGGGGCAGGGGGTGTGAAAAATAGTATATAAGGAGCATAGAGGGTATGTGTCGTTGGGAGGAGAAGACCCCAGAAGAGGAAGAGGCAGTCGACGGGCTGTGCTCCTTCTCCTTCACCCAAGACAGGGACACCTTCTTGGTAAGAATTGCGCTTCCACCTTTTGGTGTGTAATACCCGGGATAGTATTTTGCTAGCATTAGTATCGTATATTAGCGCTATTGCAGAGAGTGAATTTATCAACGGCAACTCCGAATCTTGTATCTGTCGCTTCAATAAATCACTTATTGTTAGGTACCTTGCAAATTGTCTCAGTGCAAGTCCTTAAACGGGGCTCTGAAAATTCAGTGCAAGCCCTTAGTGGGGCTCTGAAAACTCAGTGCAAGTCCCTAACGGGGCTCTGAAACAAGCAAGTGCTTAGCTGGGGTACGTGCCTCTCACAGCCACATACCTTTCACGCGACAGAGTCCTAAGACCCGAGTCCAAGTCCCGACTCCCGAGTCCAGAATCCCAAGTCCCAAGTCCGACCACCGAGCCCCGAGTCCCATACCCTGCGTCCCGATTCCTGAGTCCGAGTCCATAGTCCGAATCCCGAGTCCCAAGTCCGAGTCCCAAGCCCCGAATCCCGAGTGCCGAGTCCAGAGCACCGAGTCCCGAGTCCCGAGTCCCGACTCCGAGCCCTTTGCCCCGCGTCCTGAATCCCGAGTCCGAAGACCCGAGTCCAAGTCCCGAGTCCCGAATCCCAAGCCCCGAGTCCCGAGTTTGAGCCCAGAGTCCCGAACCCCGAGTCTGAATCACGAGTTCCGAGTCCGAGCCCCGAGTCCGAGTCCTGATTCCAGAGTCCCAAGTCCCGAGTCCTGAGTTCCGAATCACGAATCCGAGTCCCGAGTCCGAATTCTGACTCCCGAGTCCAAGTCCCGAGTCTGAATCACGAGTTCCGAGTCCGAGCCCCGAGTCCCGACTCCGAATCCCAAGTCCCGACTCCGAGTCCCGAGTCCCGAGTCCGAGCCCTTTGCCCCGCGTCCTGAATCCCGAGTCTGAGACCCGAGTCCACAGTCCGAGTCCCGAGTCCGAGTCTCGAGTCCCGAGTCCCGAGTCCAGAATCCAGAGGCCCGAGTCCGGAGTCCCAAGTCCAAGTCCCAGCTCCAAGTCCAGAGTCCCGAGTCCCCAGTCCCCAGTCCTGAATCCAGAGAACCGAGTCCCGAGCCCCGAGTCCCGGGCCCCGAGACCTGAGTCCAAAGTCCCGAGTCCCGAGTCCCGAATCCCAAGTCCGAGTCCCGAGTCCGAATCCCAAGTCCGAGTCCCGAGTCCCGAGTGCCGAGTCCAGAGCACCGAGTCCCGACTCCGAGTCCCGTGCCCCGCGTCCTGAGTCCCGAGTCCCAACACTCGAGTCCAAGTCCCGAGTCCCGAGTCCAGAATCCCGAGGTCTGAGTCCCGAGGCCCGAGTCCGAGTTCCGAGTCCCGAGTCCGAGCCCCGCGTCCCGAATCCCGAGTCCAGAATCCCGAGTCCCAAACCCCGAGTCCGAGTCCCGTGCTCCGCATCCTGAGTCCCGCGTCCCGAGTCCAGAGTCCGGAGTCCCGAGACCCGAGTCCGAGTCCCGAGTCCGAGTCCTGAATCCGAGTCCCGAGTCCGAGGCCCGAGCCCCGCGTCCTGACTCCCGCGTCCCCAATATCGAGTCCAGAAGCCAGAGTCCCGAATCCCGAGTAGAGCCCCGTGCTCCGCGTCCTGAGTCCCGTGTCCCGAGTCCAGAGTCCGGAGTCCCGAGACCCGAGTCCGAGTCCCGAGTCCGAGTCCTGAATCCGAGTCCCGAGTCCAAGGCCCGAGCCCCGCGTCCTGACTCCCGCGTCCCCAATATCGAGTCCAGAAGCCAGAGTCCCGAATCCCGAGTAGAGCCCCGTGCTCCGCGTCCTGAGTCCCGTGTCCCGAGTCCTGAGTCCCGAAACCCGAGTGCGAGCCCTGAGTCCAGAGTCCCGAGTCCCGAGTCCAGAGTCCCAAGTCCTGAGTCCAGAGTCCCGAGTCTCGAGTCCCTCGTCCCGAGTCTGAATCCCAAGTCCCGAGTGCCGAGTCCTGAGCCCCAAGCCCCGAGTCCCGAGTGCCAACACTCGAGTCCACGTCCCGAGTCCAAGTCCCGAGCGCCGAGTCCAGAGCACCGAGTCCCGAGTCCCGACTCCGAATTCCGAGTCCCAACTTCGAGTCCCAAGTCCGAGCCCTTTGCCCCGCGTCCTGAGTCCCGAGTCCCAAGACCCGAGTCCAAGTCCCGACTCCCGAGTCCAGAATCCCGAGTCCCGAGTCCGAGCACCGAGCCCCGTACCCTGCGTCCCGATTCCTGAGTCCGATTCCTGAGTCCGAGTCCCAAACCCCGAATCCCGAGTGCCGAGTCCAGAGCACCGAGTCCCGAGTCCCGACTCCGAATCCCAAGTCCCGACTCCGAGTCCCGAGTCCGAGCCCTTTGCCCCTGTTTTGGTTTGGCCTGGCCAGATTTCAGCGGCGGGGGGGGAGCTGCAGGGTGGCTTCTGTAAGAAGCTGCTAGAAGCTCCCCAAGATTGACAGAGCCAATGCCAGCCGGCTACAAAGAGGGACCCGCCGCTGGCCAAGGCTGAGCCTATCAGTAAGGTGATAGCAGAGGAACGCCTCTGTCAAAAACGTATTTAAGAACGAGAAAAAGAACTGCGCCATAACAGCTGGCACAGAGATGGAGGAGTGAGAATCTGTGCAGACACCAAGGTCAGTGAAGAAGGGCGGGGGGGGAGGATGAGCTCCAGGCGCCGGAGCAGAAGGAGTCCCCCGGGTCCGTGGTGAAGACCATGGTGAAGCGGGTTGTCCCCCTGCAGCCCATGGGCGAGGTGCAGAAGTCCACCGTGAGGATCACCGCATAGATGTCCACCGAGGACTCCACGCCGTGGGGGTGGATGCCTGAAAGGGGACTGTAGCCCGTGGGAAGCCCACATGAGGGCAAGTTGCTGCCGGAACCTGTAGCCCGTGGAAGAGGGAACGCCCACGCTGGAGCAGGTTGGCCGGTGGGACTTTTGGGACGTTGTGGGTGGCTCACGCTGGAGCAGTTTCCCCTGAAGGACTGCGCCTCAGACTCACGAGGGGTGGGCTGCCCCTCGTGAGGTGTCTCGCGTTGGGCAGTTTGTGATGAATTGCCCTTCGTGGGACGACTCACGCGGAGAAGAGAGCGTGAAGCTTGTCTCCCGTGAGAGGGACCCCACAGAGGCCCTGGGGAAGAGTGAAGAGTCCTCCCCCGGAATGAAGAAGCGGTGGAACCAACGTCGGATGAACTGACCGCAGCCCCCATTCCCTGTCCCCCTGCGCCGCTCGGGGGGAGGAGGTGGAGAAACCGGGATTGATGTTAAGCCCGGGAAGAAGGGAGGGATGGGGGGAAGGTGTTCTGTTTAAGATTTGTTTGCTCTTTCTTACTTCTCACTACTCCTCTCTGATTAGTTCTTTTAATAAATGTACCTAATTTCCCCAAAACTGAGTCTGTTTTGACCAGGACGGTAAATGAGGGTGATCTCCCTGTCCTTATCTCAAACCCTGAACCCTTGGAAATATTTTCTCCCCCTGTTCAGCAGTGAAGGGGGGAGTGAGTGAGCAGCTGTGTGGGTACCTGGCGGCTGGCCAGGGTCAACCCACGACAGCCCCACGTCCTGAATCCCAAGTCCGAAGACCCGAGTCCAAGTCCCGAGTCCGAGCCCCGAGTCCGGTACCCTGCGTCCCGAGTCCCGAGTTAAAAGTCCAAAGTCTGAGTCCCGAGTCCTGAGTCCCGAGTCCAGAATCCAGAGACCCGAGTCACGAGTCCGAGTCACGAGTCGTCAGTCCCGAGTCCGAGCCCTAAGCCCCGAGTCCCGAGTCCGAATCGAGAGTCCCGAGTCCTGAGACCCGCGCCCTGAGTCCCGCACCTGAACCCCGAATCCTGAGCTCCGAGACCCGAGTCCCGAACCCCGTGCCCCGAGCCCTGACTCCCGAGCCCCATGCCCCGATCCCCGAGCTTAGAGCACCGAGTCCCGAGCCCCGAGTCCCGAGTAGTGTGCCCCGAGTACGAGCCCCGAGCCCGGAGTCCCGAACCAGAATCCAGACACCCGAGTTCCGAGTCCGAGTCCCGAGTCTGAGTCCCAAGTCCGAGCCACGAGTCCAGAGTCCTCAGTCCAGAGTCCGAGTCCTGAGTCCCGAGCACCGAGTCCCGAGTCGGAGTCCCGTGTCCAGAATCCCGAGTCCCGAGTCCGAGCCCCGCGTCCTGACTACCGCGTCCCGAATCCCGAGTCCAGAATCCAAAGTCCCGAGCCCGAGGCCCGTGCTCCGCGTCCTGAGTCCCGAGTCCCGAGTCCGAATCCCAAGACCCGAGTCCAAGTCCCGAGTCCAGAATTCCGAGGCCCGAGTCCGAGCCCCGAGTCCGAGTCCCGTACACTGCGTCCTGAGTCCCGAGTCAAAAGTTCTGAGTCCGAGTCCCGAGTCCCGAACACAGAGACCCGAGTCCGGAGTCCGAGTCCTGAGTCCTCAGTCCCGAGTCCCCACTCCCGAGTCCCCAGTCCAGAATCCAGAGACCCGTGTCCCGAGCCCGGAGTCCTGAGTCTGAGTCCCGGGTACCGAGTCCGGAGTGCCAAGTCCAGAGCACCGAGTGCCGAGTCCAGAGCACCGAGTCCCCAGTCCCGAGCCCCGAGTCCCCAGTCCCGAGCCCAAGTACCGTATCCCAAGTCCTGAGCCCCGAGTCCCGAGTCTGAGTCCGGAGTCCCGACTCAGAGTCCCGAGTACCGGGTCCCGAGCCCGGAGTCCCGAGCTTGAAGTCCCGAGTCCCAGGTCCCGAACCCGGAGTCCCGAGTCCAAGTACCGAGTCCCGAGTCCGAATCCTGAGTCCCGAGTTCGAGTCCCGAGTCCCCAGTTCCGAGTCCCCAGTCCCGAGTGCGAGTCCAGAGTGCGAGTCCCGTGACCCGAGATCCGAGTCCCTAGCCCCGAGACCCGAGTCCCAACCCCCGAGTCCTGAGTCCGAATCCCTAGCCCCAAGTCCCGAGTCCCGAGTCCCCAGTCCCGAGCCAAGAGCCCCGAATCTCGAGTCCAGAGTCCGAGTCCCGAGTGGGAGTCCGAGTCCCGAGTGGGAGCCCAGAAACCGGAGTACCAAATCGCTAGTCCCGAGTCCCGAGCACCGCGCCCCGAGCCCTGACTACCAAGCCCCGAGACCCGAGTCCCGAGTTCTGAGCCCCGAGTGCGAGTCCCTAGCCCCAAGTCCCGAGTCTCGAGTCCTGAGCCCGAAGTCCAAAATCGCGAGTCCCGAGTCCGAGTCCCGAGCCCCGAGTCCAGAGTCCGAGACCCGAGCCCGAGTCCCTAGTCCCGGGTCCGAGTCCCGAATCCGAGTCAGTAGCCCCGAGACCGAGTCCTGAGTCCCGAGCCCCGAGTCCTGAGCCTGAGTCCTTCACACCAAGTCCCGAGTCCCGAGTCCATGTACCGAGTCCCGAGCCCGAGTCCGGAGTCCCGAGTCCAAGTACCGAGTCCCCAGTCCAAGTACCGAGTCCCCAGTCCAAGTACCGAGTCCCCAGTCCCCAGGCCCTAGCCCCGAGACCCGAGTCCTGAGTCCGAGTACCGGGTCCCAAGTCCCGGGTCCGGAGACCGGAGTCCCGAGTCCCAGGTCCTGAGCCCGGAGTCCCGAGTCCTGAGCCCGGAGTCCCGAGTCCCGGGTCCCGAGCCCGGAGTCCCGAGTCCCGAGGCCCCAGCACCGGGTCCACAGCACCGAGTCCCGAATCCCCCGCCCCGAGTCCGGCACCCCAGTCCGGAGACCTGAGACTCGTATCACCGGATCGGCAGCCTTCCCTCACCTTCTTATTAAGTGACACCCGTTTTGGACCTTACCGGATCCCCTGGGGGTCACCATATGTGGGGTTCCATGCGAGGACAGGCGACTCCACACCAACACAACTCCCTCAAAGCTGCCATTTTAGTGCAAAAGCAGCACACATTTATCCTGTTCTTGCTTTGCATGCATCACATTGGCATTGGCTACAGCTGTTTGTGCAACATTCTGGCTCTGGTAACTGCTAATTGCCTGACAAGCCTGCATTTAGTATCCCACCAGCCAAGCCCTGTGCTCTGCACAGCTGATCCATTCAGTTCTTCACCAGCATGTCCAAATAGCAAAACCCCACAACTGAGTTGTGCTCCAAGAGAGAAGGGGACAGAAAGACAAACTGGTGCCGCTCTGCATCCACCCGTGACACCCTCGCCTCAGAACCCTGAACTGTTAAACTCGGGGTTCATGTGCCTGAGATATCCTTAATGGGACCCAGCCAAACCAATCTCAGACATTTTTGAGCCAAGACGCTGGCCCGAGTCCCGAGCCCCAAGTCCTGAGCTCCGCGCCCCGAGCCCTGACTCCCGATCCCCGAGCTTAGAGCCCCGAGTGCCGAGTCCCAAGCCCCAAGTGCCGAGTCCCGAGCCCAGAGCCCCGAGTGCCGAACCCTGAGTTCCGAGTGCCGAGCACCGAGTCCCGAACCCCGTGCCCATGTCCTGCGCCCCAAGTCCAGAGCCCTGAGTCCTGAGTCCAGAGCACCGAGCCCAGAGTGCGTGTCCCGAGACCAGCGTCTCGAGTCCCGCGCCCGAACCCCGAATCCTGAGCCCCGAGACCTGAGTCCCGAGCCCCAAGTCCTGACTCCCGATCCGAGCCCTGAGCCCCGAACCCCGAGTCCCTAACCCTGAGTCCCGAGCACCGAGTCCCGAACCCCGTGACCCGAGTCCCGCACCCCAGTGCAGGGACCCGAGTCCCGAGCCCCGCGCCCCGAGCCCTGACTACCGAGACCCGAGACCTGAGCCCGATGTCCAAAATCGCGAGTCCCGAGTCCGAGTCCCAAGCCCCGAGAACAGAGTCCGAGCCCGAGTCCCTAGTCCCGGGTCCGAGTCCCGACCCCGAGTCCCTAGCCCCGAGAACCGAGTCCGAGTCCCCAGTCCCGAGCCCCGAGTCCGAGTCCCGAGTCCCAAGTCCCGAGTCCCGAGTCCATGTACCGAGTCCCGAGTCCAAGTACCGTGTCCAGAGTCCTCAGTCCCGAGTCCCCAGTCCCGAGTCCCCAGTCCCGAGTCCCCAGTCCCCAGTCCCTAGCCCCGAGTCCCGAGTTCGAGTCCCTGGTCCCGAGCCCCGAGTCCCGAGCCCCGAGTCCGAATCCCGAGTCACGAGTTTGAGACCCGAGTCCCCAGTCCCCAGTCCGAGCCCCTAGTCCCGAGTCCGAGTCCCCAGTCCCGAGCCCGAGTCCGCAGTCCCGAGCCATGAGTCTCCAGTCCCGAGCCCCGAGTCCCAAGTCCTGAGCCCCAAGCCCCGAGTCTGAGTCCGGAGTCCCGAGTCCGAGTACCGGGTCACGAGTCCCCAGTCCCGAGTCGGGAGTCCCGAGTCCCGGGTCCCGAGCCCGGAGTCCCGAGTACCAGGTCCCGAGCCCGGAGTCCCGAGCTTGGAGTCCCGAGTACCGGGTCCCGAGCCCGGAGTCCCAAGATAGGAGTCCCGGGTACCGGGTCCCGAACCCGGAGTCCTGAGTCCCGAGTCCGAATCCCGAGTCCCGAGTCCCCAGTTCCGAGTCCCCAGCTCCGAGTCCCGAGTCGTGAGCCCCGAGCCTGAAGTCCCGAGTCCGGAGTCCTGAGCCCCGAGTCCGAGTCCCGAGTTCCGAGGTCTGAGTCCATGTCCCGAGTCCCGAGTGCGAGTCCCTAGCCCCGAGTCCCGAGTCCGAGTCCCCAGTCCCGAGCCCCGAGTCCCCAGTCCCTAGCCTCGAGTCCCCAGTCCCAAGCCCCGAGTCCAAGTACCGAGTCCCAAGTCCAGAGCCCCGAGTCCCGAGTCTGAGTCCGGAGTCCCGAGTCCCGAGTCCGAGTACCGGGTCACGAGTCCCCAGTCCCGAGCCCGGAGTCCCGAGTCCCGGGTCCCGAGCCCGGAGTCCCAAGCCTGGAGTCCCGATTACCGGGTCCCGAGCTCGGAGTCCCGAGTCCCGGGTCCCGAACCCGGAGTCCCAAGTCCAAGTACCGAGTCTCGAGTCCCGAGTCCGAATCCAGAGTGCCGAGTCCCCAGTTCCGAGTCCCCAGTTCCGAGTCCCCAGTTCCGAGTCCCCAGTTCCGAGTCCCGAGTCGTGAGCCCCGAGCCCGAAGTCCCGAGTCGGAGCACTGAGTCCGGTGTCCCAAATCGCGAGTCCGAGTCTCGAGCCTTGAGCACTGAGTCCAGAGTCCAGCGTCCCGAGCCCTGACTACCGAGACCCGAGTCCCTAGACGTGAACCCGAAGTCCAAAATCGCGAGTCCCGAGTCCGAGTCCCGAGCCCCCAATCCGAGCCCCGAGCCCCGAGGCCGAATCGCGAGTCCCGAGCCTCGAATACGAATCTCGAGTACCGAGTACGAGCCCCGAGACCCGAGTGTGAACCCTAGGTCCCGAGTCCTGAGCCCCGAGTCCTGAGTAATGAGTCCGAGTCCTGAGTCCGAGTGCCGAGCCCAGAGTCCCTAGCCCCGAGTCCCGAGTCCGGAGTCCTGAGCCCCGAGTCCGAGTCCCGAGTTCCGAGGTCTGAGTCCATGTCCCGAGTCCCGAGTGCGAGTCCCTAGCCCCGAGTCCCGAGTCCGAGTCCCCAGTCCCGAGCCCCGAGTCCCCAGTCCCTAGCCCCGAGTCCCCAGTCCCTAGCCCCGAGTCCCCAGTCCCTAGCCCCGAGTCCAAGTACCGAGTCTCAAGTCCAGAGCCCCGAGTCCCGAGTCTGAGTCCGGAGTCCCGAGTCCGAGTACCGGGTCACGAGTCCCCAGTCCCGAGCCCGGAGTCCCGAGTCCCTGGTCCCGAGCCCGGAGTCCCAAGCCTGGAGTCCCGATTACCGGGTCCCGAGCCCGGAGTCCCGAGCTCGGAGTCCCGAGTACCGGGTCCCGAACCCGGAGTCCCGAGTCCAAGTCCCGAGTCTCGAGTCCGAATCCCGAGTTCGAGTCCCGAGTCCCCAGTTCCGAGTCCCCAGTCCGAGGCCCGAGGCCCGTGTCCGAGTCCCGAGACCCGAGTTCCGAGTCCCGAGACCCGAGTCCAGAGTCCTGAGTCCCGAGCCCTGAGTCGGAGCACTGAGTCCAGTGTCCCAAATCGCGAGTCCGAGTCTCGAGCCTTGAGCACTGAGTCCCGAGTCCCGCGCCCCGAGCCCTCACTGCCGAGTCCCGAGACCTGAGCCCGAAGTCCAAAATCGCGAGTCCCGAGTCCGAGTCCCGAGACCGAGTCCCTAGTCCCAGGTCCGAGTCCCAAGTCCGAGTCCCTAGCCCCGAGTCCCCAGTCCCAACCCCCGAGTCCTGAGTCCGAGTCCCTAGCCCCAAGTCCCGAGTCCCCAGTCCCGAGACCCAAGTCCCGAGCCAAGAGCCCCGAATCTCGAGTCCCGAGTCCGAGTCCCGAGTGGGAGCCCAGAAACCGGAGTACCAAATCGCTAGTCCCGAGTCCCGAGTCCAAGTCCTGAGTCCCGAGTCCGAGCCCTGAGCCCCGAACCCCGAGTCCCTAACCCTGAGTCCCGAGCACCGAGTCCCGAACCCCGTACCCCGAGTCCCGCACCCCAGTGCAGGGACCCGAGTCCCGAGCCCCGCGCCCCGATCCCCGACTACCAAGTCCCGAATCCTGAGCCCTGAGTCCAGAGTCCCCAGTCCAGAGTCCCCAGTCCAGAGTCCCCAGTCCAGAGTCCCGGGTCCCGAGCCCGGAGTCCCGAGTCCAAGTACCGAGTCCCGAATCCGAATCCCGAGTCACGAGTTTGAGTCCCGAGTCCCCAGTCCCGAGTCCGGAGTCCCGAGCCCCGAGTCCGAATCGCGAGTCCCGTGCCCCGAGTCCGAATCGCGAGTACCGAGTATGAGCCCCGAGACCCGAGTACGAACCATAGGTCCCGAGGCCTGAACCCCAAGCCCTGAGTCCTGAGTAACGAGTCCGAGTCCTGAGTCTGAGTCCCGAGTCCGAATGCCGAGCCCAGAGTCCCTAGCCCCGAGTCCGGAGTCCTGCGTCCCGAGTCCGAGTCCCGAGTTCCAAGGTCTGAGTCCATGTCCCGAATCCCGAGTGCGATTCCCTAGCCCCGAGTCCCCAGTCCCGAGCCCCGAGCCCCCAGTCCCGAGCCCCGAGTCCCGAGTCCCGAGTCCAAGTACCGGGTCACGAGTCCCGAGCCGGGAGTCCCGAGTCCCGGGTCCCGAGCCGGGAGTCCCGAGTCCCGGGTCCCGAACCCAGAGTCTCGAGTCCAAGTACCGAGTCCCGAGTCCCAAGTCCGAATCCCGAGTTCGAGTCCCGAGTCCCCAGTTCCGAGTCCTCATTTCCTAGTCCCCAGTCCCTAGGCCCGAGTGCGAGTCCTGAGTCCCGAGTGCGAGTCGCGAGCCCCGAGTCCCTAGCCCCGAGTCCGAGTCCGAAATCCAAAATCGCGAGTCCCGATTTCGAATCCCGAGCCCCGAGCCTGAGTCCCTAGTCCCGGGTCCGAGTCCCGAGAGGCGAGTCCGAGTCCCTAGCCCCGAGGCCAGGGTCCCGAGTCCCGAGTTCCGTGTCCCGAGTCCGAGTCCAGAGTCCCTAGCCCCGAGTCCCGAGTCCGGAGTCCTGAGCTCCGAGTCCGAGTCCCGAGTTCCGAGGTCTGAGTTCATGTCCCGAGTCCGAGTCCCTAGCCCCGAGTCCCGAGTCCGAGTCCCTAGTTCCGAGCCCGAGTGCCCAGTTCCGAGCCCCGAGTCCACGTACCGAGTCCCAAGTCCTGAGCCCCGAGTCTGAGTCCGGAGTCCCGAGTCCCAGTACCGGGTCACGAGTCCCGGGTCCCGAGCCCGGAGTCCCGAGTCCCGAGCCCAGAGTCCTGAGTCCTGAGTTCGAGTCCCGAGTCCCTAGCCCGAATCAGAGTCCCGAGCCCAGAGTCCAGAGTCCAGAGTCCCGTGCCCCGACTCCCGAGGCCCTACTCCCGAGGCCCGAGTGCCGAGTTCGAGTCCCGTGTCCCGAGCCTAGAGTCCGGAGCCCCGTGTCTCGAGCCCCGAGTCCCGAGCCAAGAGCCCCAAATCTCGAGTCCCGAGTCCGAGTCCCGAGTCCGAGTCCCGAGTCGGAGCCCCGAGACTGGATTACCAAATCGCTAGTCCTGAGTCCGAGTCTCGAGCCTCGGGTCCCGAGCCCCGAATCTGAGTCCCGAGCCTTGGGTCCCGAGTCCAAAGCCCCGAGTCCTGAGCCCAAGTCCCCAGTCCGAGTCCCGGGTGCCGAGTCCAGAGTCCTGAGTCCCGAGCCCCGAGTACAGAGTCTAAGTCCCGAGTCTCGAGTCCCGAGTTCCGAGTCCCGAGCCCCGAGTCGGAGCACCGAGTCCGGTGTCCTAAATCGCGAGTCCGAGTCTCGAGCCTCGAGCACCGAGTCCCGAGTCCGAGTCCAGAGTCTAGAGTCCAGAGTCTGAGCCCCGAGCCCCGAGTTGAGATTCCAGAGCACCGAGTCGCGCGTCCCGAGTCCCGCGTCCCAAGCCCCGAGCCCCGAGTCCGACTCCAGAGACTGAGTACCAAGTCCCGAGTCTCGAGTCCGGAGTCCCGAGTCTCGAGCCCCGAATCCGAGTCCCGGGTCCTGAGTCCTGAGTCTAAGTCTCGAGTCCCGAGACCTGACTCCGAGTCCCGACTCCCGAGCCCCGAGTCCGGAGAGCGACTCCTGAGTCCCGAGTCCGATTCCCTAGCCCCAAGTCCCTAATCCAAGTCCCGAGTCCCGAGCCCATAGAGAGAGTCCCGATTCCCGAGTCCGAGTCCCTAGCCCCAAGTCCCGAGCTCCGAGCCCAGAGACCGAGTCCCGAGCCCCGAACCACGAGTCCCGAGCCCCGAGGCCCTAGCCCAGAGTCCCAAGTCCTGAGTCCCAGCCCAAATCAGAGTCCCGAGCGCCGAGCCCCGAACCCAGAGTCCAGAGTCCTGAGCCCCGAGTCCCGAGCGCCGAGTTCGAGTCCAGAGTCCCGAGTCCCGTGTCCCGAGCCTTGAGTCCGGAGTCCCGTGTCTCGAGCCCCGAGTCCCTAGTCTGAGTCCCTAATCTCGGGTCCGAGTCGCGAGTCCGAGTCCCTAGCCTCGAGGCCCGAGCCTCGAGTTCCGTGTCATTAGTCCCGAGTGCGAGTCCCGAGTCCCGAGTGCGAGTCCCGAGTGCGAGTCCCTAGCCCCGAGCCCCGAGTCTGAGTCCCGAGTCCAGAGTCCCGAGAACCGAGTCCGAGCCTCGAGCCCCGTGTCCCGAACCCTGAGTCCCGAGTCCCGCGCCCCGAGCCTCGAGTCCAGAGTCCGAGCCTCGAGTCCGGAGCCCAGTGTCTCGAGCCCCGAGTCCCGAGCCAAGAGCCCCAAATCTCGAGTCCCGAGTCCAAGTCCCGAGTCCAAGTCCCGAGTCCGAGTCCCGAGTCGGAGCCCCGAGTCCGGAGTACCAAGTCGCTAGTCCTGAGTCCGAGTCTCGAGCCTCGGGTCCCGAGCCCCGAATCTGAGTCCCGAGCCTTGGGTCCCGAGTCCGGAGCCCCGAGTCCTGAGCCCAAGTCCCCAGTCCGAGTCACGGGTGCCGAGTCCAGAGTCCTGAGTCCCGAGTCCCGAGCCCCGAGTACAGAGTCTAAGTCCCGAGTCTCGAGTCCCGAGTTCCGAGTCCCGAGCCCCGAGTCGGAGCACCGAGTCCGGTGTCCTAAATCGCGAGTCCGAGTCTTGAGCCTCGAGCACCGAGTCCCAAGTCCGAGTCCAGAGTCCTGAGTCCAGAGTCCGAGCCCCAAGCCCAGAGCCCCGAGTCGAGATTCCAGAGCACCGAGTCCCGAGCCCCGCGTCCCAAGCCCCGAGCCCGACTCCAGAGACCGAGTACCAAGTCCCGAGCCCCGAATCCGAGTCTCGAGCCCCGAATCCGAGTCCCAAGTCCCGAGTCCTGAGTCCGAGTCCCGACTCTCGACTCCCGAGCCCCGAGTCCGGAGAGCGACTCCTGAGTCCCGAGTCCGATTCCCTAGCCCCAAGTCCCTAATCCAAGTCCCGAGTGCCGAGCCCAGAGAGTGAGTCCTGAGTCCCGAGTCCGATTCCCTAGCCCCAAATCCCGAGTCCAAGTCCCGAGTCCCAATTCCCAAGTCCGAGTCCCTAGCCCCAAGTCCCGAGCTCCGAGCCCAGAGACCGAGTCCTGAGCTCCGAGCCCCGAGTCCAAGTCCCAAGTCCCGGGCCCCGAGCCCCGAACCTCGAGTCCCGAGCCCCGAGGCCCTAGCCCAGAGTCCCGAGTCCTGAGTCCCGAGTCCCTAGCCCGAATCAGAGTCCCGAGCCCCGAGTCCCGAGCACCGAGTCCAGAGTCCAGAGTCCGAGCCCCGAGTCCCGAGCGCCGAGTTCGAGTCCAGAGTCCCGAGTCCCGTGTCCCGAGCCTCGAGTCCGGAGCCCCGTGTCTCGAGCCCCGAGTCTCGAGCCCCGAGTCCCTAGTCTGAGTCCCTAATCTCAGGTCCGAGTCGCGAGTCCGAGTCCCAAGCCTCGAGGCCCGAGTCTCGAGTTCCGTGTCATGAGTCCCGAGTGCGAGTCCCGAGTCCCGAGTGCGAGTCCCTAGCCCCGAGCCTCGAGTCTGAGTCCCGAGTCCAGAGTCCCGAGAACCGAGTCCGAGCCTCGAGCCCCGAACCCCGTGTCCCGAACCCTGAGTCCCGAGTCCCGAGTCCCGCGCCCCGAGGCTCGAGTCCAGAGTCCGAGCCTCGAGTCAGAGTCCCGAGCCCCGAGTCCGAGTGCGGAGTCACAAGTCCGAGTCCCGAGTCCCCAGTCCGAGTCCCGAGTCCCCAGTCCGAGCCCCGAGTCCCCAGTCCGAGCCCCGAGTCCGAGTCCAGAGGCCCGAGTCCCCACCCCGAGTCCCCAGTCCCCACCCCGAGTCCCCAGTCCCCACCCCGAGTCCCCAGTCCCGAGTCCCGAGACCCGAGTCCGAGTCACAAAAGCCGAGTCCAAGTCCCGAGTCCGAGACCGGTGCCCCGCGTCCTGAGTCCCAAGTCCCGAGTCCCGAGTCCCGCTTCCCAAACCCCGAGGCCGAATCGCGAGTCCCGACTCCCGAGTCCGAGCCCCGAGATCCGAGTCCCGAGTCTGAGTTCCTAGGGCCGAGTCCCGAGTACGAGTCCTGAGTTCCGAGTCCGAGCACCGAGCCCCGAGTCCCGAGCCCGAGTCCAAGTCCCGAACCCCGAGTGCCGACTCTGAAACCTGAGTCCGAATCCCGACTCCGAGTCCCGAGTCCAGAGCACTGAGTCCCGAGTGCCAAGTCCCGAGTCCTGAGCCCCGAGTCGGAGCCCCGAGTCCCGAGTCTCAAGTAAGAGTCCTGAGTCCTAGTCCCGAGCCCCGAGCCCCACGTCCGAATCCGAGTCCCGAGTCCCAGTCCCGAGTCCCTAGTTCCAAGTCCCGAGTGACGAGTCCAAGTCCCGAGGCCCGAGTCCCGAGTCCGAGTTTCTAGCCCCGAGTCCCGAGCCCCGAGTCCGTGTCCCGAGTCCGAGTCGGAGCCCCATGTCCCGAGTCCCAAGTTCCGAATCCCAAGTCCGAAACCCGAGTCCGGGTCCCGACTCCGAGTCCCAAGTCCAGAGCACTGAGTCCAAGTCCCAAGTCTGAGCCCCGTGCCCCACGTCCTGAGTCCCGAGTCCCGAGTCCCAAATCGTGAGTCTCGAGTCCGTGTCCCGAGTCCCGAGTCCCGAACAAAGAGCCCCGAATCTCGAGTCCCGAGTGGGAGCCCCTAGTCCGGAGTACCAAATCGCTAGTCCCGAGTCCGAGTCTCGAGTCCGAGTCCGGAGCCCCGAGTCGGAGCACCGAGTCCGGTGTCCCAAATCGCGAGTCCGAGTATCAAGCCTCGAGCCCAGAGTCCTGAGTCCGAGTCCCGAGTCCAGAGTCCCGAGTCCCGAGTCCGAGACTGATGCCCCGCGTCCCGAGTCCCACTTCCCAAACCCCGAGCCCCGAGTCCGAATCGCGAGTCCCAACTCCCGAGTCCCGAGTCCGAGACCCGAGTCCTGAGTCCGAACCCTAGGTTCCGAGTCCTGAGCCCCGAGTCCCGAGTCGCAAGCCCCAAGCCCCGAGTCTCGAGTAAGAGTCCCAAGTCCCTAGTTCCACATCCCGAGTAACGAATCTGTGTCCCAAGTCCCGAGTCCCAAGTACCGAGTCTCAGTCCCGAGACCCGAGTCCCGAGCCCCGAGTCCTGAGCCGCGAGTCCTAAGTGCGAGTCCTGAGTCCGAGTCCCGAGTCTGAGTCCCGAGAACTGAGTCCGAGCCCCGAACCCCGTGTTCCGAACCCTGAGTCCCGAGCACAGAGTCCCGAACCCCGTGCCCCGAGTCCCACACCCCAGTCCAGAGACCCGAGTCCCGAGTCCCGCTCACCGGGCCCTGACTACCGAGCACCGAGACCCGAGTCTCAGTCCCGAGTCCCAAGTCCGAGTCCCCAGTCCCGAGTTCGAGTCCCAAGTCCCAAGTCCCGAGCTCCGAGCCCCGAGTCCCGAGCCTTGAGTCCAGAGTCCGAGCCTCGAGTCAGAGTCCCGAGTCTGAGTCCCGAGTCCAAGTCCCGAGCCTCGAGTCCAGAGTCCGAGCCTCGAGTCAGAGTCCCGAGTCAGAGTCCCGAGTCCAAGTCCCGATTCCGAGTCCCGATTCCGAGTCCGAGCCCCGAGCCCGAACCCTAGGTCCCGAGTCCTGAGCCCCAAGTCCTGAATAACGAGTCCCGGGTCCGAGTTCCGAGTCCGGACTCCGGAGTCCCGAGCCCCGAGCCCGGACTCCGGAGTCCCGAGCCCCGAGTCCGGACTCCGGAGTCCCGAGCCCCGAGTCCCGAGTCCAAGTACCGAGCACCGAGTTCGAGTGCGGAGTCCTAAGTCCGAGTACCGGGTCCCGAGTCCCGAGTCGGGAGTTCCGAGTCCCGAGTCCCCAGCCCCGAATCCCCAGTCCAAGCCCCGAGTCCCGAGTCCTGAGTCCCGAGTCCAAGTACCGAGTCCCCAGTCCCGAGTCCCCAGTCCGAGCCCCAGTCCCGAGTCCCGACTCTGAGTCCCGAGTCCCGACTCCGAGTCCAAGTCCCGAGTCCGAGACCGGTGCCCCGCGTCCTGAGTCCCAAGTCCCAAGTTCCGAGTCCGAGTCCCAAGTCCGGAGTCCGAGTCCCGCGTCCCGAGTCCCAAGTCCCGCTTCCCAAACCCCGAGGCCCGAGTCCGAATCGCGAGTCCCGACTCCCGAGTCCGAGCCCCGAGATCCGAGTCCCGAGCCCCTAGTCCTGCGCCCCGAGTCCCGAGTACGAGTCCTGAGTCCCGAGTCTCGAGTCCCGAGCCCCGTGTCCCAGGCCCCGAATCCCGAGTCTCGAATAAGAGTCCCGAGTTCTAGACCCGAGTCACGAGTCCCGAGTCCGAAGTCCCGAGTCCCGAGTCGGTGCCCCACGTCCCAAGTCCGAGCACCGAGCCCCGAGTCCGTGTCCCGAGTCCCGAGTCGGAGCCCCATGTCCCGAGTCCCAAGTCCGAGTACCGAATCCCGAGTGACGAGTGTGAAAACCGAGTCCGAGTCCCGACTCTGAGTCCCGAGTCCAGAGCACCGAGTCCAAGTCCCGAGTCCAAAGTCCCGAGTCCCAAGCACCGAGTCGGAGCACTGAGTCCTGTGTCCCAAATAGGGAGTCCGAGTCTCGAGCCTCGAGACCCGAGTCCGATTCCAGAATCCCGAGTCCGAGCCTCGAGTCCCGAGTCCCGAGCCAAGAGCCCCGAATCTTGAGTCCCGAGTCTGAGTCCCTAGTGGGAGCCCCGAGTCCGGAGTACCAAATCGCTAGTCCCGAGTCCGAGTCTCGAGTCCAAGTCCGGAGCCCCGAGTCGGAGCACCGAGTCCGGTGTCCCAAATAGGGAGTCCGAGTCTCGAGCCTCGAGCCCCGAGTCCTGAGTCCGAGCCCCGAGTCCGATTCCAGAGTCCCGAGTCCCGAGCCCGAGCCCCGAAACCCGAGTTCGAGACTGGTGCCCCGCGTCCTGAGTCCCGAGTCCCAAGTCCCGAGTCCCGAGTCGGGAGTCCGCGTCCCGAGTGAGAGTCCCGAGTCCCGAGTCCCGCTTCCCAAACCCCGAGGACCGAGTCCGAATCGCGAGTCCCGACTCCCGAGTCCCCAGCCCCGAGTCCCGAGCCAAGAGCCCCAAATCTCGAGTCCCGAATCCGAGTACCGAGTCCCGAGTCCCGAGCCCTGAGTCCCAAATCTCGAGTCCCGAGTCCGAGTCCCGAGTGGGAGCCCCGAGTCCGGAGTACCAAATCGCTAGTCCCGAGTCCGAGTCTCGAGCCTTGGGTCCCGAGCCCCGAGCCTCTAGTCCCGAGCCCCGAATCTGAGTCCCGAGCCTCGGGTCCTGAGTCCGAAGTCCCGAGTCCCGAACCCCGAGCCCCGAGTCCCAAATCTCGAGTCCCGAGTCCGAGTCCCGAGTGGGATCCCCGAGTCCGGAGTACCAAATCGCTAGTCCCGAGTCCGAGTCTCGAGCCTTGGGTCCCGAGCCCTGAGCCTCTAGTCCCGAGCCCCGAATCTGAGTCCCGAGCCTCGGGTCCCGAGTCCGAAGTCCCGAGTCCCGAACCCCGAGTGCCGAACCGTGAGTTCCGAGTCCCGAGCACCGAGCCCCGAGTCCTGAGTCCCGAGTCCAGAGCCCAGAGTGCGTGTCCCAAGTCCCGAGTAATGAGACCAGCGTCCCGACTCCCGAACCCCGAGCCCAGAGTGCGTGTCCCGAGTCCCGAGTAATGAGACCAGCGTCCCGAGTCCCGAACATCGAGCCCAGAGTGCGTGTCCCGAGTCCCGAGTCCTGAAACCAGAGTCCCGAGTCCCGAGCCCCATGCCCGAACCCCGAATACTGAGCCCCGGAGACCCGAGTCCCGAGTCCCAAGCCCTGATTCCCGAGTACCACGCCCCGATCCCCGAGCTTAGAGCACAGAGTCCCGAGTCATGAGCCCCAAGTACCGAGTCCTGAGCCCCGAGTCTGAGCCCCGAGCCCAGAGTCCCGAGCCCCAAATCTCGAGTACCGAGTACGAGTCCCGAGTCAGAGTCCCGAGTGGGAGCCCCGAGTCCGGAGTACCAAATCGCTAGTCCCGAGTCCGAGTCTTGAGCCTTGGGTCCCGAGTCCTGAGTCCGGAGCCCCGAGTCCAGAGTCCTGAGTCCCGAGACCCGAGCACAGAGTCCCGAGCCGCGAGTCCCGAGTCCAAGTCCCGAGTCTCGAGTCCCGAGCCCCGAGTTCGAGTCCCGAGCCCCGAGTCAGAGTCCCGTGTCCCGAGCCTTGAGCCCCGAGTCCCGAGTCCGAGTCCCTAGCCCCAAGTACCGAGCCCCGACTCCCGAGCCTCGATTCCCCAGTCCCGAGTCCGAGCCCTGAGCCCCGAACCCCGCGCCCCAAGTCCTACACCCCAGTCCATAGGCCTGAGTGCCGAGTCCAGAGCCCCGCGCCCCGATCCCTGACTACCGAGCCCCGAGACCCGAGTCCCGAGTCCCCAGTCCCTAGTCCCCAGTCCCGAGTCCCAAGTCCGAGTCCCCAGTCCCGATTTGGAGTCCCGAGTCCCGAGCCCCGATTCCGAAGTCCAAAATCGCGAGCCCCGAGTCCCGAGTCCGAGTCCCTAGCCCCAAGTACCGAGCCCCGACTCCCGAGCCCAGAGTCCGAGCCCCGAGTCCGAGCCCCTAGTCGCGGGTCCGAGTCCCGAGTCCGAGTCCCTAGCCCCGAGTCCCGTGTCCGAGTCCCCAGTCCCAAGCCCCGAGTCCGAGACCCGAGTCCTGAGACCCGAGCCCCGAGTCCAAGTACCGAGTCTGAGTCTGGAGTCCCGAGTCCCGAGTCCGAGTCTCGAGTCCGAGTCCGGAGTCCCCAGCCCCGAGCCCGAATCCCGAGCCAAGAGCCCCAAATCTCAAGTCCCGAATCCGAGTCCCGAGTCCCGAGCCCCGAGTCCGAGTCCCGAGTCCCGAGTCCCAAATCTCGAGTCCCGAGTCCGAGTCCCGAGTGGGAGCCCCGAGTCCGGAGTACCAAATCG
Source organism: Trogon surrucura (assembly GCA_020746105.1). Taxonomy (NCBI): domain Eukaryota; kingdom Metazoa; phylum Chordata; class Aves; order Trogoniformes; family Trogonidae; genus Trogon; species Trogon surrucura. Next base: position 86,154 of record JAJGST010000016.1, read on the forward strand.
CTAGTCCCGAGTCCGAGTCTCGAGCCTTGGGTCCCGAGCCCCGAGCCTCTAGTCCCGAGCCCCGAATCTGAGTCCCGAGCCTCGGGTCCCGAGTCCGGAGCCCCGAGTCCTGAGCCCGAGTCCCCAGTCCGAGTCCCGGGTACCGAGTCCCGAGCCCCGAGTCCCGAGCCAAGAGCCCCGAATTTCGAGTCCCGAGTCAGAGTCCCGAGTGGGAGCCCCGAGTCCCGAGTCGGAGCCCCGAGTACAGAGTCCAAGTCCCGAGTCCCGAGCCCCGAGTCCCGAGTCTCGAGTAAGAGTCCCGAGTCCCAGTCCCGCGTCCGAATCCGAGTCCCGAGTCCCGAGTCCCAGTCCCGAGTCCGAAGTCCCAAGTCCCGAGCCCTGAGTCCCTAGTTCCAAATCCCGAGTGACGAGTCCAAGTCCCGAGGCCCGAGTCCCGAGTCCGAGTTTCTAGCCCCAAGTCCCGAGGCCCGAGTCTCGAGTAAGAGTCCCGAGTCCGAATCCGAGTCCCGAGTCCCAGTCCCGAGTCCGAAGTCCCGAGTCCCGAGCCCCTAGTTCCAAATCCCGAGTGACGAGTCCAAGTCCCGAGGCCCGAGTCCCGAGTCCGAGTTTCTAGCCCCGAGTCCCGAGTCGGTGCCCCATGTCCCGAGTCCGAGCACAGAGCCCCGAGTCGGAGCCCCATGTCCCGAGTCCCAAGTCCCGAATCCCAAGTCCGAGTCCCGAACCCCGAGTGCCGAGTCTGAAACCCGAGTCCGAGTCCCGACTCCGAGTCCCGAGTTCAGAGCACCGAGTCCAAGTCCCGAGTCTGAAATCCCGAGTCCCGAGTCCCAAATTGTGAGTCTCGAGTCCGAGTCCCGAGTCTCGAGCCCCGAGCCCCCAGTCCTGAGTACAAATCACAAGTCCCGAGTCCGAGTCCGGAGCGCCGAGTTCCGAGCCAAGAGCCCCGAATCTCGAGTCCCGAGTCAGAGTCCCGAGTGGGAGCCCCGAGTCCGGAGTACAAAATCGCTAGTCCCGAGTCTGATTCCAGAGTCCCGAGTCCCGAGTCCAAGTCCCGAGTCCGAGACCGGTGCCCCGCGTCCTGAGTCCCGAGTCCGAGTCCCGAGTCCCGAGACCCGCTTCCCAAACCCCGAGGTCCGAGTCCGAATCGCGAGTCCCGACTCCCGACTCCCGAGTCCGAGCCCCGAGACCCGAGTCCTGAGCCCCGAGTCCGAGTCCTCAGTCCCGAGTCCTCAGTCCCGGGTCCCGAGTCTCGAGTAAGAGTCCCGAGTCCCTAGATCCAAGTCCCGAGTGATGAATCCGTGTCCCAAGTCCCGAGTCTCAGTCCCAAGACCCGAGTCCCGTGTCCCGAGTCCCAGTCGCGAGTCCCGAGTCTGAGTCCCGAGTCCGAGTCCCGAGCCCCGAGTCCCTAGTTCCAAGTCCAGAGTCCCTAGTCCCGGGTCCGAGTTCGAGTCCCTAGCCCCGAGTCCAGAGTCCCAGTCCCGAGTCCGGAGTTCCGAGTCCAAGTACCGAGCCCCCAGTCCGAGCCCCGAGCCCCGAGTCCGAGTCCCGAGTCCCGAGGCCCGAGTCCCCAGTCCCCAGTCCAGAGTCCGCAGTCCCGAGCCCCTAGTCCTGAGCCCGGAGTCCCGAGTCCCGAACCCCGAGTCCCCAGCACCGAGTCCCGAACTCCGCGCCCCCAGTCCGGCACCCCAGTCCGGAGACCTGAGACTCGTATCACCGGATCGGCAGCCTTCCCTCACCTTCTTATTAAGTGACACCCGTTTTGGACCTTACCCGATCACGTTGGGGTCACCATATGTGGGGTTCCATGCGAGGACAGGTGACTCCACATCAACACAACTCCCTCAAAGCTGCCATTTTTTTGCAAAAGCAGCACACATTTATCCTGTTCTTGCTTTGCATGCATCACATTGTCATTGGCTACAGCTGTTTGTGCAACATTCTGGCTCTGGTAACTGCTAATTGCCTGACAAGCCTGCATTTAGTATCCCACCAGCCAAGCCCTGTGCTCTGCACAGTTGATCCATTCAGTTCTTCACCAGCATGTCCAAATAGCAAAACCCCACAACTGAGTTGTGCTCCAAGAGAGAAGGGGACAGAAAGAAAAACTGGTGCTGCTCTGCATCCACCCGTGACACCCTCGCCTCAGAACCCTGAACTGTTAAACTCGGGGTTCATGTGCCCGAAATATCCTTAATGGGACCCAGCCAAACCAATCTCAGACATTTTTGAGCCAAGACGCTGGCCCGAGTCCCGAGCCCCAAATCCCGAGCTCCGCGCCCTGAGCCCTGACTCCTGAGACCCGAGTCCCGAACGCCACGTCCCGATCCCCGAGCTTAGAGCCCCGAGTGCCGAGTCCTGAGCCCCAAGTGCCGAGTCCCGAGCCCAGAGCCCCGAGTGCCGAACCCTGAGTTCCGAGTACCGAGCACCGAGCCCCGAACCCCGTGCCCAAGTCCCGCGCCACAAGTCCAGAGCCCAGAGTCCCGAGTCCCAAGCCCCGAGCCCCGAGTCCCGAGCCCCGAGTTCGAGTCCCGAGTCTCAAGTCCCGAGTCTCGAGTCCCGTGTCCCGAGCCTTGAGCCCCGAGTCCGAGTCCTGAGTCCCGAGTCCCAAATCGTGAGTCCCGAGTCTCGAGCCCCGAGCCCCCAGTCCTGAGTACGAGTCCCGAGTCCTGAGCCAAGAGCCCCGAATCGCGAGTCCCGAGTCAGAGTCCCTAGTGGGAGCCCCGAGTCCGGAGTACCAAATCGCTAGTCCCGAGTCCGAGTCTCGAGTCCGACTCCCGAGCCCCGAGTCGGAGCACCGAGTCCGGTGTCCCAAATCGCGAATCCGAGTCTCGAGCCTCGAGCCCTGGGTCCTGAGTCCGAGACCCGAGTCCGAGTCCAGAGTCCCAACTCCGAGTCCTGAGTCCCAAGTCCAAGTCCCGAGTCCGAGACCGGTGCCCCGCGTCCTGAGTCCCGAGTCCTGGGTCCCGAGTCCCGAGTCCTGCCTCCTGAGCCCCGGGTCCCGGGTCCAGACTCCTGATCCCCGGGTCCCGGGTCCTGACTCCCGAGCCCCGAGTCCGGAGATAGAGTCCTGAGTCCCGAGTCCGATTACCTAGCCACAAGTCCCGAGTCCAAATCCCGACTCCCGAGTCCGAGTCCCTAGCCCCAAGTCCCGAGCTCTGAGCCCAGAGTCCCGAGTCCCGAGTCCGAGTCTCGAGTCCGAGTCCGGAGTCCCCAGCCCCGAGCCCGAATCCCGAGCCAAGAGCCCCAAATCTCGAGTCCCGAATCCGAGTCCCGAGTCCCGAGCCCTGAGTCCGAGTCCCAAATCTCGAGTCCCGAGTGGGAGCCCCGAGTCCGGAGTACCAAATCGCTAGTCCCGAGTCCGAGTCTCGAGCCTTGGGTCCCGAGCCCCGAGCCTCTAGTCCCGAGCCCCGAATCTGAGTCCCGAGCCTCGGGTCCCGAGTCCGGAGCCCCGAGTCCTGAGCCCAAGTCCCCAGTCCGAGTCCCGGGTGCCGAGTCCCGAGCCCAAGTCCCGAGTCCGAGTCCCGAGTTCCGAGGCCCGAGTCCGTGTCTCGAGTCCCGAGTCGGAGCCCCGTGTCCCGAGTACCGAGTCCCGAGCCCTGAGCCAAGAGCCCCGAATCTCGAGTCCCGAGTCAGAGTCCCGAGTGGGAGCCCCGAGTCCCGAGTGGGAGCCCCGAGTACCGAGTCCAAGTCCCGAGCCCCGAGTCTCGAGTAAGAGTCCCGAGTCCCAGTCCCGCGTCTGAATCCGAGTCCCGAGTCCCGAGTCCCAGTCCCGAGTCCGAAGTCCCAAGTCCCGAGCCCTGAGTCCCTAGTTCCAAATCCCGAGTGACGAGTCCAAGTCCCGAGGCCCGAGTCCCGAGTCCGAGTTTCTAGCCCCAAGTCCCGAGTCCCGAGGCCCGAGTCTTGAGTAAGAGTCCCGAGTCCGAATCCGAGTCCCGAGTCCCAGTCCCGAGTCCGAAGTCCCGAGTCCTGAGCCCCGAGTCCCTAGTTCCAAATCCCGAGTGACGAGTCCAAGTCCCGAGGCCCGAGTCCCGAGTCCGAGTTTCTAGCCCCGAGTCCCGAGTCGGTGCCCCATGTCCCGAGTCCGAGCACAGAGCCCCGAGGCGGAGCCCCATGTCCCGAGTCCCAAGTCCCGAATCCCAAGTCCGAGTCCCGAACCCCGAGTGCCGAGTCTGAAACCCGAGTCCGAGTCCCGACTCCGAGTCCCGAGTTCAGAGCACCGAGTCCAAGTCCCGAGTCTGAAATTCCGAGTCCCGAGTCCAAAATCGTGAGTCTCGAGTCCGAGTCCCGAGTCTCGAGCCCCGAGCCCCCAGTCCTGAGTACAAATCACAAGTCCCGAGTCCGAGTCCGGAGCGCCGAGTTCCGAGCCAAGAGCCCCGAATCTTGAGTCCCGAGTCAGAGTCCCGAGTGGGAGCCCCGAGTCCGGAGTACAAAATCGCTAGTCCCGAGTCTGATTCCAGAGTCCCGAGTCCCGAGTCCCGAGCCCCGCTTCCCAAAACCCGAGGCCCGAGTCCGAATCGCGAGTCCCGACTCCCGAGTCCGAGCCCCGAGACCCGAGTCCTGAGCCCCGAGCCCCGAGTCCGAGTCCTCAGTCCCGAGTCCTCAGTCCCGGGTCCCGAGTCTCGAGTAAGAGTCCCGAGTCCCTAGATCCACGTCCCGAGTGACGAATCCGTGTTCCAAGTCCCGAGTCCCAAGTCCCGAGTCTCAGTCCGAGCCCCGAATCCCGCGCCCCGAGTCCTAGTCCCGAGCCCTGAGTCCCGAGTCCGAGTCCCGAGTCACGACTCCCGAGCCCTGAGTCCGAGTCCCAACTCGGGAGTCCTGAGCCCCGAATCCGGAGTGCGAGTCCTGAGTCCCGAGTCCGAGTCCCTAGCCCCAAGTCCCGAGTCCCGAGTCCGGAGTCCCGGGTCCCGAGTCCCGAGTCCCGAGTCCCGAGTTCAGAGTTCAGAGTCCAGAGTCCAGAGTCCCGGGTCCCGAGCACCGAGCACGGAGTCCCAAGCCCAGAGCCCCAAGTCCGAGTACCGAGTTCCGAGTCCTTGTCCCGAGTCCCGAGTCGGAGCCCCATGTCCCGAGTCCCGAGTCCGAGCCCCGAATCTCGAGTCCCGAGTCAGAGTACCGAGTGGGAGCCCCGAGTCCGGAGTACCAAATCGCTAGTCCCGAGTCCCGAGCACGGAGTCTCGAGTCCGAGTCCAGAGTCCCGAGTCCCGAGTCCGAGCCCCAAGCCCCGAGTCCCGAGTCCGAGACCGGTGCCCCGCGTCCTGAGTCCCGAGTCCCGTTTCCCAAACCCCGAGCCCCGAGTCCGAATCGCGAGTCCCGAGTCCGAGTCCCGAGTCCCGAGTCCCTAGTCCTGAGCCCCGAGTGCGAGTCGCGAGTCCGAGTCCCTAGCCCCAAGTCCCGAGTCCCGAGCCCGAGTCCCCAGTCTCGAGTAAGAGTCCCGAGTCCCTAGTTCCACGTCCCGAGTGACGAATCCGTGTCCCAAGTCCCGAGTCTCAGTCCCAAGACCCGAGTCCCGTGTCCCAAGTACCAGTCGCGAGTCCCGAGTCCGAGTCCCTAGTCCCGGGTCCGAGTTCGAGTCCCTAGCCCCGAGTCCAGAGTCCCAGTCCCGAGTCCCGAGCCCGGAGTCCCGAGACCAAGTACCGAGTCCCCAGTCCGAGCCCCGAGCCCCGACTCCGAGTCCCGAGTCCCCAGTCCAGAGTCCGCAGTCCCGAGCCCCGAGTCCTGAGCCCGGAGTCCCGAGTCCCGAGTCCCGAACCCCGCGCCCCCAGTCCGGCACCCCAGTCCAGAGACCTGAGACTCGTATCACCGGATCGGCAGCCTTCCCTCACCTTCTTATTAAGTGACACCCGTTTTGGACCTTACCGGATCACGTTGGGGTCACCATATGTGGGGTTCCATGCGAGGACAGGCGACTCCACACCAACACAACTCCCTCAAAGCTGCCATTTTAGTGCAAAAGCAGCACACATTTATCCTGTTCTTGCTTTGCATGCATCACATTGGCATTGGCTACAGCTGTTTGTGCAACATTCTGGCTCTGGTAACTGCTAATTGCCTGACAAGCCTGCATTTAGTATCCCACCAGCCAAGCCCTGTGCTCTGCACAGCTGATCCATTCAGTTCTTCACCAGCATGTCCAAATAGCAAAACCCCACAACTGAGTTGCGCTCCAAGAGAGAAGGGGACAGAAAGACAAACTGGTGCTGCTCTGCATCCACCCGTGACACCCTCGCCTCAGACCCCTGAACTGTTACACTCGGGGTTCATGTGCCCGAGATATCCTTAATGGGACCCAGCCAAACCAATCTCAGACATTTTTGAGCCAAGACGCTGGTCACGAGTCCCGAGCCCCAAGACACAAGCTCCGCGCCCCGAGTCCTGACTCCTGAGCCCCGATCCCCGAGCTTAGAGCCCCGAGTGCCGAGTCCTGAGCCCCAAGTGCCGAGTCCCGAGCCCAGAGCGCCGAACCCTGAGTTCCGAGTACCGAGCCCCGAACCCCGTGCCCAAGTCCCGCGCCACAAGTCCAGAGCCCTGAGTCCCGAGTCCCGAGTCCCGAGTACAGAGTCCCGAGCCCCGAGTACAGAGTCCAAGTCCCGAGTCTCGAGTCCCGAGCCCCGAGTTCGAGTCCCGAGTCTCGAGTCCCGTGTCCCGAGCCTTGAGCCCCGAGTCCGAGTCCTGAGTCCCGAGTCCCAAATCGTGAGTCCCGAGTCTCGAGCCCCGAGCCCCCAGTCCTGAGTACGAGTCCCGAGTCCTGAGCCAAGAGCCCCGAATCGCGAGTCCCGAGTCAGACTCTCGATTGGGAGCCCCGAGTCCGGAGTACCAAATCGCTAGTCCCGAGTCCGAGTCTCAAGTCCGACTCCCGAGCCCCGAGTCGGAGCACCGAGTCCGGTGTCCCAAATCGCGAATCCGAGTCTCGAGTCCCGAGCCCCAAGTCCCGAGCTCCGCGCCCCGAGCCTTGACTCCTGAGCCCCGAGCCCCGAGTCCCGAACGCCACGTCCCGATCCCCGAGCTTAGAGCCCCGAGTGCCGAGTCCCGAGCCCCAAGTGCCGAGTCCTGAGCCCCGAGCGCCGAACCCTGAGTTCCGAGTCCCGAGCACCGAGTCCCGAACCCCGTGCCCATGTCCCGCGCAGCAAGTCCAGAGCCCTGAGTCCCGAGTCCCGAGCACCGAGCCCAGAGTGCGTGTCCCGAGTCCCGAGACCAGTGTCCCGAGTCCCGAGCCCCGCGCCCGAACCCCGAATCCTGAGCCCCGAACCCCGAGTCCCTAAACCTGAGTCCCGAGTCCCGAACCCCGTGCCCCGAGTCCCGCACCCCAGTGCAGGGACCCGAGTCCCGAGTCCCGAGCCCTGCGCCCCGAGCCCCGACTACCGAGCCCCGAGACCCAAGACCCGAGTCCGAGTCTCCAGTCCCGAGTCCCGAGTCCTGAGTTCCGAGTACCGAGTCCATGTACCGAGTCCCGAGCCCGGAATCCCGAGTCAAAGTACCGAGTCCCGAGTCCAAGTACCGAATTCCGAGTCCCCAGTCCCGAGTCCCCAGTAGCGAGTCCCGGGTCCCGAGCCCGGAGTCCCGAGTCCCCAGTCCCGAGTCCCGGGTCCCGAGCCCGGAGTCCCGAGTCCCGGGTCCCGAGCCCGGAGTCCCGAGTCCCCGGTCCCGAGTCCCCAGTCCGAGCCCCGAGTCCGAATCGCGAGTCCCGAGTACGAGCCCCGAGACCAGAGTACGAACCCTAGGTCCCGAGTCCTGAGCCCCGAGTAACGAGTTCCGAGGTCTGAGTCCATGTCCTGAGTGCGAGTCCCTAGCCCCAAGTCCCGAGTCCGAGTCCCCAGTCCCGAGCCCGAGTCCCCAGTCCCGAGTCCCGAGTCCCCAGTCCCGAGCCCCGAGCCCAAGTACCGAGTCCCGAGGCCCGAGCCTGAGTCCAGAGTCCCGAGTCCGAGTACTGGGTCCCGAGCCCGGAGTCCCGAGTCCCGGGTCCCGAACCCGGAGTCCCGAGTCCAAGTCCCGAGTCCCGAGTCCGAATCCCGAGTCCCGAGTTCGTGTCCCGAGTCCCCAGTTCCGAGTCGCCACTTCGAGTCCCGAGGCCCGATTGTGAGTCCCGAGTGCCGAGTCCCGTGACCCGAGTCCCGAGTCCCCAGTCCCGGGTGCCGAGTCCAGAGTCCTGAGTCCCAAGCCCCGAGCCCCGAACCCCGAGTCCCTAAACCTGAGTCCCGAGTTCCGAGTCCCAAACCCCGTGCCCCGAGTCCCACACCCCAGTGCAGGGACCCGAGTCCCGAGCCCCACGGCCCGAGCCCTGACTACCGAGCCCCGAGACCCGAGTCCCAAGTCCAAAATCGCGAGTCCCGAGCCCGAATCCCTAGTCCGGGGTCCGAGCCCCGAGCCCGAGTCCCGAGTCTGAGTCCCTAACCCCAAGTCCCGAGTCCCCAGTCCCGAGTCCCCAGTCCCTAGTCCCGAGTGCGAGTACCGAGCCTCGAGTCCGAGTCTCTAGTCCTGGGTCCCAGTCCCGAGTCCGAGTCCCTAGCCCCGAGGCCCGAGTCCCGTGTTCCGAGTCCCAAGTTTCGAGGCCCGAGTGTGAGTCCTGAGTCCCGATTGCGAGTCTCGAGTCCGAGTCCCTAGCCCCTAGTCCGAGTCCGAAATCCAAAATCGCGAGTCCCGATTCCGAATCCCAAGCCCCGAGACTGAGTCCCGACTCCCGAGTTCCGTGTCCCGAGTCCGTGTCCAGAGTCCCTAGCCCCGAGTCCCGAGTCCGGAGTCCTGAGCCCTGAGTCCGAGTCCCGAGTTCCGAGGTCTGAGTCCATGTCCCGAGTCCTGAGTGCGAGTCCCTAGACCCGAGTCCTGAGTCCAAGTCCCCAGTCCCGAGCCTGAGTCCCCAGTCCCGAGCCCCGAGTCCACGTACCGAGTCCCAAGTCCTGAGCCCCAAGCCCCGAGTCCCAAGTCCGGAGTCCCGAGTCCGAGTACCGGGTCACGAGTCCCGGGTGCTGAGGCCAGAGTCCCGAGTACCGGGTCCCGAGCCCGGAGTCCCGAGTCCCGGGTCCTAAGCCCGGAGTCCTGAGTACCGGCTCCCGAACCCGGAATCCCGAGTCCAAGTACCGAGTCCCGAGTCCCGAGTTCGAGTCCTGAGTCCCAGGTTCCGAGTCACCAGTCCCGAGTCCCAAGTCCGAGTCCCGAGGCCCGAGTGCGAGTCCCGAGTCCGAGTCCCGTGACCCGAGTCCCGAGTCCCGAGCCCGAAGTGCCGATTCCAGAGTCCTGAGTCCCGAGCCCGAAGTGCCGAGGCCCGAGCCCCGAGTCGGAGCACCGAGTCCGGTGTCCCAAATCGCGAGTCCGAGTCTCGAGCCTTGAGCACTGAGTCCCGAGTCCCGCGCCCCGAGCCCCGACTACCGAGCCCCGAGACCCGAGTCCCGAGCCCGAAGTCCAAAATCGCGAGTCCCGAGTCCGAGTCCCGAGCCCGAGTCCCTAGTCCCGGGTCCAAGCCCCGAGACTGAGTCCCTAGTCCCGGATCCAAGTCCCGAGTCTGAGTCCCTAACCCCAAGTCCCAAGTCCCCTGTCCCGACTCCCGAGCCCCGAGTCCCTAGTCCCGAGTGCGAGTACCGAGCCCCGAGTCTGAGTCCCTAGTCCCTGGTCCCAGTCCCGTGACCCGAGCCCCGAGTCCTGAGCCCCAAACCCCGAACCCCGAGTCCCTAAACCTGAGTCCCGAGTTCCGAGTCCCACACCCCAGTGCAGGGACCCGAGTCCCGAGTCCCGCGCCCCGAGCCCTGACTACCGAGCCCCGAGACCCTAGTCCTGAGCCCGAATTCCAAAATCGCGAGTCCCGAGTCCGAGTCCCGAGCCCGAGTCCCTAGTCCCGAGTCCGAGTCCCTAGCCCCGAGACCCGAGTCCGAGTCCCTAGCCCCAAGACCCGAGTCCAGAGTCCGAGTCTCCTGTCCCGAGCCCCGAGCCCGAGTCCCGCGTCCTGAGTCCCGAGTACCGAGTCCATGTACCGAGTCCCGAGCCCGAGCCCGGAATCCCGAGTCAAAGTACCGAGTCCCGAGTCCCCAGTCCCGAGTCCCCAGTCCCGAGTTCCCAGCCCCAAGTCCGAGTCCCGGGTCCCGAGCCCGGAGTCCAGAGTCCCAGGTCCCGAGCCCGGAGTCCCGAGCCCAAGTACCGAGTCCCGAGTCCGAATCCCGAGTCCCGAGTCCCCAGTCCCGAGTCCCCAGTCCCGAGTCCCGACTAGGACTAGGAGCTGTTTGGAAAACCGTAATACGCACTCTAGAAATCATGCAAATAGAAAATAAAGTTGCCGCGGCGGCGATCGAAGCACTGGGGGGAGAGCAGGAAAGGAAAAAGGCAAAGGAAGAAAGCCCCTGCTCGTCCCGACTGGCGACATTTTTTCGGCTAGGACAGACACGCCCCATGAAGGGTACAGCGGCCCCGGTGTGCTCCTCTCTGAAAGACTTGTTACAGAAGCCGCTTGGAACTGAGCGAAACCCGGCAGCGGCGCTGCCACGGGACTCGAGAGTCGCGGCCCAGCCGAAAGAGGAGGCACAGGGCGGAGCCGACTGTCGCCCGAAAATTAACCCCTTGATAGCCTTTTCCGACGAGGATTCTGAATCAGAACTGAGTCCTGACCAATCTGTCAGAGGTAATGATCACGTTATGCAGCGAATGGAGAGGCCTCGGACCAAGAAAGAGGAAGATCTGAATGAACTTCTAAAAGAGATCCTGAACAAGCTCGCTGAATTATCAATTAGACAGCAAGAAATAGAGAAAACCCTTAAACCAGTTTCATCGTCACTTTGGAGGCAACCAGAAACCATATCTAAGGTCCCGCGAGAGATTCAACCATTATCCCATATAGTACCACCGGCTGAACCCTCAGCTCCCCCACTACCACCAGCTCCCTCATTCAAGCCTGACTTTCAGACTCGAACCATAAAGGATCCTCTGCAACAGTGATGGAGCGGTATCATCAGAGATGTTATAATAGAGGGAGATTGGGAAGCAGCCAGTTCGATTGCGTGTCCCGTTACTATTAATAACGGACAAGGGACCTGGAAACCACATGATTGGAAGATCTTACAGCAAGCGAAACAGACTGTCACCACACATGGCATCCGATCAGAAGCTGCACGAAGTATTATACAATTCATTTTTACAGCAGACGTATTGTGCCCAAATGACTGCACTAATATTGCTTCGTTATTATTAAGCCCGTCACAATATTTACTGTGGGAGAGAGAATGGAAAAGATTGGCTCTGGAAGAGGCCAACAAACACCGTGAAATTAACGATCCTTTATATGGGTTACAAGCAGATATGTTGACTGGTAGCGGAAATTATGCCACCACTGCAACCCAACTGACGTATCCGACAATCATACATCAAGTTTCTCAGACTCTGGCTCATCGAGCGCTGTTATTAGTCCCAGAAAAGAAAAAATCACCCCCGTATGCAACGGTACGACAAGGGACGACCGAGCCATTTAATCAATTTGTTGATCGATGGTCTGCTGCCTTAAAGGACGCTCCTGAGTTAACTGAGCCGCTGCAAGAACACTTGTTCCGTACACTTGCTTTTGAAAATTCCAATGCAAGTACTAAAGCCATTTTGACCACCTTACCACAGGGTGTGGGAGTGGATGAAATGTTATTACGAGCATCACGAGCAGAACAAAGCAGCCAAGCTGCAGCCTTTACTGCAGCCATGCAAGGTGCCATTGAAAGGCAAGGACACGTGATCGCAGCCGCTTTATCCAGAAGGAAAAACAGCCGGCCTGGTAATCCAAAGAAAAAAGCAGCCAGTGGGCCAGCAGCAGGACTGTGCTTTCGCTACGGAGAATCTGGACACTGGAGAATAACATGCCAAAAGACTGTGTGGTGCCACATATGTAATAGTGACACCCATGCTACTGTGGCATGCTGGAAGTCGGAAAACTACAAGCGCAGCGCACAGGGGCCGCGCGCCAAGACACAAATCAGCGCCCAACCTCAACTGAAGCCACAGACGGTTTCCTACAACGAAACAAACCCGCTACCTGGGGAAGCCTCGGCGTGGATGTGGCAACTGCAGTAGAAGTTACACTGCAAGACAAACAAGTAGTGTTAATCCCGACAACTGCATTTGGCCCATTATTTTCAACTGACTCTTTTGTTGGAGGGTTGCTGCTGGAACGGTCATCTACCAGCAAACAAGGAGTTGTAGTATTACCAGGAGTTATTGATGCCGACTATACAGGTCAAATAAAGATTATGGCTTATAGATTACAACCACCTGTCACCATTCCAAAAGGAAGCAAGATTGCCCAGATTGTTGCCCTTGAAGCACCCCATCCACATCAGCCACATCCAAAAGAGGGACAAAAGCAAAGAGGAGATGAAGGCTTTGGGTCATCGGGATTTGACGTCTTCTTGACACTAGACATGAATTCCCGGCCACAAAGAAGAGTCACCCTACAACGAGGGGAAAGTCAAGTTCAGTTAAGACCAATGCTTGACACCGGAGCGGATGTCACCATCATTAATCAAACATACTGGCCACCCACGTGGCCCCTGCAGGCTCCCATGACACAAATTGTGGGAGTGGGAGGAATGAAAGCTCCTCAATCCAGTAGAGACCCTGTGACTATAGTTTTTGAAGATGGACAACAAATAGTCCTTCGGCCATATGTCATGCAGTTACCTTCAACTCTTCAAGGCCTGATAGGCAGAGACTTGCTGTCTCAACTCGGAATGGTATTAACCACTGATCAGCATTTATCATGACGGCCACTGCCGAACAGCCGCCCATACAAAAGATTACCTGTATGGGTGGAGCAGTGGCCGATGACTAAAGACAGGCTGTGAATAGCAGAACAAACAAAAGTGCTTGAACAAGTAACTGCTAAATTACAAACAGGATGGAGTGCATGCCGTCTTGAGAATCGCCCCCTGTCATTGCTTATCATCAATGCAGATTCCAACCCTCTTGCCATTGTGCTTCAATGGCAAAAGAAAAAGGGGGAAGAATCCCCTGGAGAGTCAGCAAGAATAATAGAATGGGTATTCTCACCAGTGCAACCTAAATTTCGCCTAATGAAAAGAACAGATGCCATCACCGCATTGATCCGAAAGGGCCGATCTCGAATAATGGAAATAGATGGGTTGGAGCCGGCAGACATTAGTGTTCCCGTTAGAAATGAAGACTTGGAATGGCGACTGTGGCACTCCATCGAAATCCAGGAAGCATCGCTGGGCTACTCTGGTCTGGTTCACAACAAGCATCCTAAGGGCCCACTATGGCAAGTAATTGAGCAACACAAATGGCTAGAAAAACCCCTGTGTTCAAAGCAACCAGTGGATGGAAGGATGATCTTCAAAGGCGCAGGGCGGAAGACGAGAAGCGCAGCAGGCGTATGGCAACAACAGGGAGCGTGGAAGCAACATACAATTCAGGGTGACGTTGCAGATAGCTTACAAGTACTCGAACTGAAAGCTGTATGTTGGACTTTCCAGAATTGGAGCAAAGAGCCTCTCAATGTGGTTTCTGATTCCTTATATGTTGTTAGGGTTGATGGTAATAACCAGCAAAGTGAGCTTTCTTTAGCTAAAAGCAAGGTGGGGGAAACCAGCTGCTTTTTGCTTTGTTAGAAGTGTGTGATTAAGGACCAAAATAGGTAGGGAGACTCCCTTGTATTCTTCCTTCAGCCCTGGCCAAGCTGTGGGAAGAATTCAACGGGGCAAACAACACCAGATGTTCCCGCATTCAACGTTATGTAAGGTTGTTTATTTAATAGTATAAATGCTGGACCCTCTTGCAGCGACTTCGGAAACCTCACCTACGGGTGGACGCACTGCGTAGGACTTCCCAGTTGTCGGGAGGGTTCTCCAGAAACCTCGCTGCAACAGGGACTCCCCAGCGACTGCGGGTCTGGATGATTTAGGGTGATGGGTGTGAGAATTTTGACAGGATGAATTAAGAGTTTAGTTAAGGAATTTTTGGTTATTGCAGTTTGAATTGTTATAGGCTTAGTTATGTTTAGTTGTTTAATAAGTATAATCAAGAAGCAGGCTAGCAGACGAAGCCTGGGTTGTCCAAAAAGAAAGAGGGGGATATGTAGAGGAATTTCTTGTGGAGCAGAGGCGCGGTATTACTTTAAGGACGTGCACAACCCAGCTTAGGCCTAAACACAGGCTCTGTCCTTGAAGCTGCCTTGGAACACAGGGAAGAGGAGGTTTTATCTGTTGTGTGAGAGCTTTGCGAGATGCTTGGGGGGAGGTGCTGGCCCCGGGGGCAGAAAGGGGGGTGATAGCCGCTGGCATAGTGGAATGGCACTACCCAATAAAACGCTGGCACGTGTAAACCTGTAACTGACCAACTTTGGGAAGGGGCAGGCACGGGGACACTGCTGAACAGTATATCTTGAGCTGTCCGGAGCAATAAAGGGAGAAGTACTTGTAGCCATATCAGTGGGATTTGTCATTGTCTTGACCGGCTCTCCCACAGGACCCTCTTCACTGAGCCCCGAGCCCGGAGTCCGGAGTCCCGAGTCCGAGTACCGGGTCCCGAGCCCGGAGTCCCGAGCTCGGAGTCCTGAGTCCCGGGTCCCGAACCCGGAGTCCCGAGTCCGAGTCCCGAGTCCGAATCCCGAGTCCGAATCCCGAGTCCCGAGTTCGAGTCCCGAGTCCCCAGTCCTGAGTCGCCAGTCCGAGTCCCGAGGCCCGATTGCGAGTCCCGAGGCCGAGTCCCGAGTCCCCAGTCCCGAGTCCCGGGTGCCGAGTCCAGAGTCCCGAACCCCGTGCCCCGAGCCCGAAGTCCCGAGTCCCGAGCCTCGAGTCCCTAAACCTGAGTCCCGAGTTCCGAGTCCCAAACCCTGTGCCCCGAGTCCCACACCCCAGTGCAGGGACCCGAGTCCCGCGCCCCGAGCCCTGACTACCGAGCCCCGAGACCCTAGTCCTGAGCCCGAAGTCCAAAATGGCGAGTCCCGAGTCCGAGTCACGAGCCCGAGTCCCTAGTCCCGGGTCCGAGCCCCGAGCCCGAGTCTCTAGACCAAGGTCCAAGTCCCGAGTCTGAGTCCCTAACCCCAAGTCCCGAGTCCCCAGTCCCGACTCCCGAGCTCCGAGTCCCTAGTCCCGAGTGCGAGTACCGAGCCCCGAGTCCGAGTCCCTAGTCCCTGGTCCCAGTCCCGAATCCGAGTCCCTAGCCCCGAGGCCCGAGTCCCGAGTCCCAAGTTTCGAGGCCCGAGTGTGAGTCCTGAGTCCCGATTGCGAGTCTCGAGTCCGAGTCCCTAGCCCCTAGTCCGAGTCCGAAATCCAAAATCGCGAGTCCCAATTCCAAATCCCGAGCCCCGAGACTGAGTCCCTAGTCCCGAGTTCCGTGTCCCGAGTCCGTGTCCAGAGTCCCTAGCCCCGAGTCCCGAGTCCGTAGACCCGAGTCCCGAGTCCGAGTCCCCAGTCCCGAGCCTGAGTCCCCAGTCCCGAGCCCCTAGTGCACGTACCGAGTCCCAAGTCCTGAGCCCCGAACCCCGAGTCTGAGTCCGGAGTCCCGAGTCCGAGTACCGGGTCACGAGTCCCAGGTGCCGAGCCCGGAGTCCCGAGTACCGGGTCCCGAGCCCGGAGTCCCGAGTCCCAAGCCCGGAGTCCCGAGTACCGGGTCCCGAGCCCGGAGTCCCGAGCTCGGAGTCCCGAGTCCCGGCTCCCGAACCCGGAATACCGAGTCCAAGTACCGAGTCCCGAGTCCGAGTCCTGAGTCCCAGGTTCCGAGTCACCAGTCCCGAGTCCCAAGCCTGAGTGCGAGTCCCGAGTCCGAGTCCCAAGTCCCGAGACCCGAGTCCCGAGCGCCGATTCCAGAGTCCTGAGTCCCAAGCCCCGAGCCCGAAGTGCCGAGTCCCGAGCCCCGAGTCGGAGCACCGAGTCCGGTGTCCCAAATCGCGAGTCCGAGTCTCGAGCCTTGAGCACTGAGTCACAAGTCCTGCGCCCCGAGCCCTGACTACCGAGCCCCGAGACCCGAGACGTGAGCCCGAAGTCCAAAATCGTAAGTCCCGAGTCCGAGTCCCGAGCCCGAGTGCCTAGTCCCGGGTCCGAGACCCGAGACTGAGTCCCTAGTCCAAGTCCCGAGTCTGAATCCCTAACCCCAAGTCCCAAGTCCCCTGTCCCGACTCCCTAGCCCCGAGTCGGAGCACCGAGTCCGGTGTCCCAAATCGCGAGTCCGAGTCTCGAGCCTTGAGCACTGAGTCCCGAGTCCCGCGCCACGAGCCCTGACTACCGAGCCCCGAGACCCGAGTCCCGAGACCTGAACCCCAAGTCCAAAATCTCGAGTCCCGAGTCCCGAACCCCGAGACCAGAGTCCGAGCCCGAGTCCCTAGTCCCAGGTCCGAGTCCCGAGTCCGAGTCCCTAGCCCCGAGACCCGAGTCCCAACCCCCGAGTCCTGAGTCCGAGTCCCTAGCCCCAAGTCCCGAGTCCCGAGTCCCCAGTCCCGAGACCCGAGTCCCGAGCCAAGAGCCCCGAATCTCGAGTCCCGAGTCCAAGTCCCGAGTTCGTGTCCCGAGTGGGAGCCCAGAAACCGGAGTACCAAATCGCTAGTCCCGAGTCCCGAGCCCCGAGTCCAAGTCCTGAGTCCCGAACACGGAACCCCGACTCCCTAACCCTGAGTCCTGAGCACCGAGTCCCGAACCCCGTACCCCGAGTCCCGCACCCCAGTGCAGGGACCCGAGTCCCGAGCCCCACGCCCCGAGCCCTGACTACCAAGCCCCGAGTTCCGAGTCCCGAGCCCCGAGTCCCGAGTGCGAGTCCCGAGTCCGAGTCCCAAGTCCCTAGCCCCAAGTCCCGAGTCCCGAGTGCGAGTCCCGAGTCCGAGTCCCAAGTCCCTAGCCCCAAGTCCCGAGTCCCGAGTCCTGAGCCCCAAGTCCAAAATCGCAAGTCCCGAGTCCCGAGCCCGAGTCCCGAGCCCGAGTCCCTAGTCCCGGGTCCGAGCCCCGAGACCCGAGCCCCTAGTCCCGAGCCCCGAGTCCAAGTACGGAGTCCCAAGTCCTGAGCCCCGAGTCCCGAGTCTGAGTCCGGAGTCCTGAGTCCGAGTACCGGCTCACGAGTCCCGGGTCCCGAGTCCCGGGTCCCGGGTCACGAGCTCGGAGTCCCGAGTCCCAAGTCCCGAGCCCGGAGTCCCAAGGCCGGAGTACAGAGTACCGAGTCCCGAGTCCCGAGTTCGAGTCCCGAGTACCCAGTTCCGAGTCCCCAGTCCCAAGTCTGAGTCCCGAAGCCCGAGTGCGAGTCCCGAGTCCGAGTCCCGTGACCCGAGTTCCGAGTCCCGAGACCCGAGTCCCGAGCCCCGATTCCAGAGTACTGAGTCCCGAGCCCCGAGCCCGAAATGCCGAGTCCCGAGCCCCGTGTCGGAGCACCGAGTCCGGTGTCCCAAATCGCGAGTCCGAGTCTCGAGCCTTGAGCACTGAGTCCCGAGTCCCGCGTCCTGACTACCGAGCCCTGAGACCCGAGCCCGAAGTCCAAAATCGCGAGACCCGAGTCCCGAGCCCGAGTCCCTAGTCCCGGGTCCGAGCCCCGAGACCCGAGTCCCTAGTCCCGGGTCCAAGTCCCGAGTCTGAGTCCCTAATCCCGAGTCCCCAGTCCCGACTCCCGAGCCCCGAGTCCCTAGTTCCGAGTGCGAGTACCGAGCCCCAAGTCTGAGTCCCTAGTCCTGGGTCCCAGTCCCGAGTCCGAGTACCTAGCCCCGAGGCCCGAGTCCCGATTTCCGTGTTCCGAGTCCCAAGTTCCGAGGCCCGAGTGCGAGTCCTGAGCCCCAAGCCCCGAGTAACGAGTTCCGAGGTCTGAGTCCATGTCCCGAGTGCGAGTCCCTAGCCCCGAGTCCCGAGTCCCGAGTCCTGAGCCCCAAGTCCCGAGTCCCGAGTACTGAGCCCGAAGTCCAAAATCGCGAGTCCCGAGTCCGAGTCCCGAGCCCCGAGTCCCCAGTCCCGAGCCCCGAGTCCAAGTACCGAGTACCAAGTCCTGAGACCCGAGTCCCGAGTCTGAGTCTGGAGTCCCGAGTCCGAGTACCGGGTCACGAGTCCCAGGTCCCGAGCACCGAGTCCCGAACCCGGAGTCCCGATTCCTGGTTCCCGAGCCCGGAGTGCCAAGCCCGGAGGCCCGAGTACCGGGTCCCGAGCCTGGAGTCCCGAGCCCGGAGTCCCAAGTACCGAGTCCCGAGTCCGAATCCCGAGTCCCCAGTCCCGAGTTCCCAGTCCCGAGTCCCCAGTCCGAGTCCCGAGGGCCGAGTGCGAGTCCCGAGTCGGAGTTCCGAGTCCCCAAGTCCGAGTTGCAAGGCCCGAGTGCGAGTCCCAAGTCCGAGTCCCGTGACCCGAGTTCCGAGTCCCGAGACCCGAGTCCCGCGTCCAGAGTCCTGAGTCCGGAGCCCCGAGCCCGAAGTGTCGGGTCCCGAGCCCCAAGTCGGAGCACCAAGTCCGGTGTCCCAAATCGCGAGTCCGAGTCTCGAGCCTTGAGCACTGAGTCCCAAGTCCCACACCCCGAGCCCTGACTACCGAGCCCCGACACCCGAGTCCGAAGTACTGAGCTCCGAGTCCCGGGTCCCGAGTCCCAAGTTCCGTGTCCCGAGTCCCTAGTCCCAAGTCCCGAGTCCCGAGTCCAGGGTCCCGAGTCCCAAGTTCCGTGTCCCGAAACCGAGTCCAGAGTCCCTAGCCCCAAGTCCCGAGTCCAGAGTCCTGAGCCCTGAGTCCGAGTCCTGAGTTCCGAGGTCTGAGTCCATATCCCGAGTCCTGAGTGCGGGTCCCTAGCCCCGAGTCGCGAGTCCGAGTCCCCAGTACCGAGCCCGAGTCCCCAGTCCCGAGCCCCGAGTGCAAGTACCGAGTCTCAAGTCCTGAGCCTAGAGCCCCGAGTCTGAGTCCGGAGTCCCGAGTCCGAGTAGCGGGTCAAGAGTCCCGGGTCCCGAGCCCGGAGTCCCGAGTCCCGGGTCCCGAGACCGGAGTCCCAAGCCCGGAGTCCTGAGTCCCGGGTCCCGAACCCGGAGTCCCGAGTCCCGGGTCCCGAGCCCGGAGTCCCGAGCCCGGAGTCCCGAGTTCCCGGTTCCGAGCCCGGAGTTCCGAGCTCGGAGTCCCGAGTCCCGGGTCTCGAACCCGGAGTCCCGAGTCCAAGTACCGAGTCGCGAGTCCGAATCCCGAGGCCCGAGTGCAAGTCCCGAGTCCGAGTCCCGTGACCCGAGTTCCGAGTCCTGAGACCCGAGTCCCGAGTCCTGAGTACCGAGTCCCGAGTCGGAGCACCGAGTCCGGTGTCCCAAATCGCGAGTCCGAGCCTCGAGACCCGAGTCCCGAGACGTGCGCCCGAAGTCCAAAATCTTGAGTCCCGAGTCCCAACCCCCGAGTCCGGAGTCCGAGTCCCTAGCCCCAAGTCCCGAGTCCCAAGTCCCCAGTTCCGAGACCCGAGTCCCGAGCCAAGAGCCCCGAATCTCGAGTCCCGAGTCCGAGTCCCGAGTTCGAGTCCCGAGTGGGAGCCCAGAAACCGGAGTACCAAATCGCTAGTCCCGAGTTCCGAGCCCCGAGTCCAAGTCCTGAGTCCCGAGTCCAAGCCCTGAGCCCCGAACCCCGAGTCCCTAACCCTGAGTCCCGAGCACTGAGTCCCGAACCCCGTACCCTGAGTCCCGCACCCCAGTGCAGGGACCCGAGTCCCGAGCCCCACGCCCCGAGCCCTGACTACCAAGCTCCGAGCCCCGAGTCCAGGGTCCCGAGTCCCAAGTTCCGTGTCCCGAGTCCGAGTCCAGAGTCCCTAGCCCCGAGTCCCGAGCCCTGAGTCCGAGTCCTGAGTTCCGAGGTCTGAGTCCATGTCCCGAGTCCCGAGTCCGAGTCCCTAGCCCCGAGTCCTGAGTCCATGTCCCGAGTCCCTAGCCCCGAGTCCTGAGTCCTAGTCCCGAGTCCCTAGCCCCAAGTCCCGAGTCCCGGGTCCCGAGCCCGGAGTCCCGAGTCCCGGGTCCCGAGCCCGGAGTCCCGAGTCCCGGGTCCCGAGCCCGGAGTCCCGAGTCCCGGGTCCCGAGCCCGGAGTCCCGAGCCCAGAGTCCCGAGTCCCGGGTCCCGAGCCCGGAGTCCCAAGCCCGGAGTCCCGAGTACCGAGCCCGGAGTCCCAAGCTCGGAGTCCCGAGTCCCGGGTCCCGAACCCGGAGTCCCGAGTCCAAGTACCAAGTCCCGAGTCCGAATCCCGAGGCCCGAGTGCGAGTCCTGAGTCCGAGTCCCGTGACCCGAGTTCCGAGACCCGAGTCCCGAGTGCTGAGTCCCGAGCACCGAGTCGGAGCACCGAGTCCGGTGTCCCAAATCGCGAGTCCGAGTCTCGAACCTTGAGCACTGAGTCCCGAGTCCCGCGCCCCGAGCCCTGACTACCGAGCCCCGAGACCCGAGTCCCGAGACGTGAGCCCGAAGTCCAAAATCTCGAGTCCAGAGTCCCGAGCCCGAGTCCTGAGTCCGAGTCCCTAGCCCCAAGTCCCGAGTCCCCAATCCCGAGACCCGAGTCCCGAGCCAAGAGCCCTGAATCTCGAGTCCCGAGTCCGAGTCCCGAGTTCGAGTCCCGAGTGGGAGCCCAGAAACCGGAGTACCAAATCGCTAGTCCCGAGTACCGAGCCCGGAGTCCAAGTCCTGAGTCCCGAGTCCGAGTCCTGAGCCCCGAACCCCTAACCCTGAGTCCCGAGCACCGAGTCCTGAACCCCGTACCCCGAGTCCCGCACCCCAGTGCAGGGACCCAAGTCCCGAGCCCCGCGCCCCGAGCCCTGACTACCAAGCCCCGAGACCCGAGTCCCGAGTCCTGAGCTCCGAGTCCTGAGTCCGAGTCCGAATCCCTAGCCCCAAGTCCCGAGTCCCGGGTCCCGAGCCCGGAGTCCCGAGTCCCGGGTCCCGAGCCCGGAGTCCCGAGTCCCGGGTCCCGAGCCCGGAGTCCCGAGTCCCGGGTCCCGAGCCCGGAGTCCCGAGTCCCGGGTCCCGAGCCCGGAGTCCCAAGCCCGGAGTCCCGAGTACCGAGCCCGGAGTCCCAAGCTCGGAGTCCCGAGTCCCGGGTCCCGAACCCGGAGTCCCGAGTCCAAGTACCAAGTCCCGAGTCCGAATCCCGAGGCCCGAGTGCGAGTCCTGAGTCCGAGTCCCGTGACCCGAGTTCCGAGACCCGAGTCCCGAGTGCTGAGTCCCGAGCCCCGAGTCGGAGCACCGAGTCCGGTGTCCCAAATCGCGAGTCCGAGTCTCGAACCTTGAGCACTGAGTCCCGAGTCCCGCGCCCCGAGCCCTGACTACCGAGCCCCGAGACCCGAGTCCCGAGACGTGAGCCCGAAGTCCAAAATCTCGAGTCCAGAGTCCCGAGCCCGAGTCCTGAGTCCGAGTCCCTAGCCCCAAGTCCCGAGTCCCCAATCCCGAGACCCGAGTCCCGAGCCAAGAGCCCGGAATCTCGAGTCCCGAGTCCGAGTCCCGAGTGGGAGCCCAGAAACTGGAGTACCAAATTGCTAGTCCCGAGTACCGAGCCCGGAGTCCAAGTCCTGAGTCCCGAGTCCGAGTCCTGAGCCCCGAACCCCTAACCCTGAGTCCCGAGCACCGAGTCCTGAACCCCGTACCCCGAGTCCCGCACCCCAGTGCAGGGACCCGAGTCCCGAGCCCCGCGCCCCGAGCCCTGACTACCAAGCCCCGAGACCCGAGTCCCGAGTCCTGAGCTCCGAGTCCCGAGTCCGAGTCCGAATCCCTAGCCCCAAGTCCCGAGTCCAAGTACCGAGTACCAAGTCCTGAGCACCGGGTCCCGAGCCCGGAGTCCCGAGTCACAGAATCACAGAATCACAGAATGTTAAAGGTTGGAAGGGACCTCAAAGATCATCTAGTCCAACCCCCCTGCCAGAGCAGGAGTCCCGAGGCCGGAGTTCCAAGCCCGGAGTCCCGAGTACCGGGTCCCGAGCGCGGAGTACCGAGCTCTGAGTCCCAAGTCCCGGGTCCCAACCCCGGAGTCCCGAGTCCAAGTACCGAGTCCCGAGTCCGAATCCTGAGTCCTGAGTTGCGAGTCCCCAGTCCCGAAACCCAAGTCCAAGTCCCGAGGCCCAGAGTGCGAGTCCCCAGTCCCGAGTCGCGAGTCCGAGTCCCGAGTACGATTCCTGAGCCAAGAGCCCTGAATATCGAGTCCCGAATCTGAGTCCCGAGTTCGAGTCCCGAGTGGGAGCCCAGAAACCGGAGTACCAAATCGCTAGTCCCGAGTCCCGAGCCCCGAGTCCAAGTCCTGAGTCCCGAGTCCGAGCCCTGAGCCCCGAACCCCGAGTCCCTAACCCTGAGTCCCGAGCACCGAGTCCCGAACCCCGTACCCTGAGTCCCGCACCCCAGTGCAGGGACCCGAGTCCCGAGCCCCGCGCCCCGAGCCCTGACTACAAAGCTCCGAGACCCGAGTCCCGAGTCCGAGTCCCGAGTCCCTAGTCCCAAGTCCCGAGTCCAGGGTCCCAAGTCCCAAGTTCCGTGTCCCGAGTCCGAGTCCAGAGTCCCTAGCCCCGAGTCCCGAGTCCGGAGTCCTGAGCCCTGAGTCCGAGTCCTGAGTTCCGAGGTCTGAGTCCATGTCCCGAGTCCCGAGTCCGAGTCCCTAGCCCCGAGTCCTGAGTCCTAGTCCCGAGTCCCTAGCCCCAAGTCCCGAGTCCCGGGTCCCGAGCCCGGAGTCCCGAGTCCCGGGTCCCGAGCCCAGAGTCCCGAGTCCCGGGTCCCGAGCCCGGAGTCCCGGGTCCCGAGCCCGGAGTCCCAAGCCCGGAGTCCCGAGTACCGAGCCCGGAGTCCCAAGCTCGGAGTCCCGAGTCCCGAACCCGGAGTCCCGAGTCCAAGTACCAAGTCCCGAGTCCGAATCCCGAGGCCCGAGTGCGAGTCCTGAGTCCGAGTCCCGTGACCCGAGTCCCGAGCCCTGAGTGCCGAGTCCCGAGCCCCGAGTCGGAGCACCGAGTCCGGTGTCCCAAATCGCGAGTCCGAGTCTCGAACCTTGAGCACTGAGTCCCGAGTCCCGCGCCCCGAGCCCTGACTACTGAGCCCCGAGACCCGAGTCCCGAGACGTGAGCCCGAAGTCCAAAATCTCGAGTCCAGAGTCCCGAGCCCCGAGTCCCGAGTCCGGAGTCCTGAGCCCTGAGTCCGAGTCCTGAGTTCCGAGGTCTGAGTCCATGTCCCGAGTCCCGAGTCCGAGTCCCTAGCCCCGAGTCCTGAGTCCTAGTCCCGAGTCCCTAGCCCCAAGTCCCGAGTCCCGGGTCCCGAGCCCGGAGTCCCGAGCCCAGAGTCCCGAGTCCTGGGTCCCGAGCCCGGAGTCCCGGGTCCCGAGCCCGGAGTCCCGAGTACCGAGCCCGGAGTCCCAAGCTCGGAGTCCCGAGTCCCGAACCCGGAGTCCCGAGTCCAAGTACCAAGTCCCGAGTCCGAATCCCGAGGCCCGAGTGCGAGTCCTGAGTCCGAGTCCCGTGACCCGAGTCCCGAGCCCTGAGTGCCGAGTCCCGAGCCCCGAGTCGGAGCACCGAGTCCGGTGTCCCAAATCGCGAGTCCGAGTCTCGAACCTTGAGCACTGAGTCCCGAGTCCCGCGCCCCGAGCCCTGACTACCGAGCCCCGAGACCCGAGTCCCGAGACGTGAGCCCGAAGTCCAAAATCTCGAGTCCAGAGTCCCGAGCCCGAGTCCTGAGTCCGAGTCCCTAGCCCCAAGTCCCGAGTCCCCAATCCCGAGACCCGAGTCCCGAGCCAAGAGCCCTGAATCTCGAGTCCCGAGTCCGAGTCCCGAGTTCGAGTCCCGAGTGGGAGCCCAGAAACCGGAGTACCAAATGGCTAGTCCCGAGTACCGAGCCCGGAGTCCAAGTCCTGAGTCCCGAGTCCGAGTCCTGAGCCCCGAACCCCTAACCCTGAGTCCCGAGCACCGAGTCCTGAACCCCGTACCCCGAGTCCCGCACCCCAGTGCAGGGACCCGAGTCCCGAGCCCCGCACCCCGAGCCCTGACTACCAAGCCCCGAGACCCGAGTCCCGAGTCCTGAGCTCCGAGTTCTGAGTCCGAGTCCGAATCCCTAGCCCCAAGTCCCGAGTCCAAGTACCGAGTACCAAGTCCTGAGCACCGGGTCCCGAGCCCGGAGTCCCGAGTCCCGAGGCCGGAGTTCCAAGCCCGGAGTCCCGAGTACCGGGTCCCGAGCGCGGAGTCCCGAGCTCTGAGTCCCAAGTCCCGGGTCCCAACCCCGGAGTCCCGAGTCCAAATACCGAATCCCGAGTCCGAATCCTGAGTCCTGAGTTGCGAGTCCCCAGTCCCGAAACCCAAGTCCAAGTCCCGAGGCCCAGAGTGCGAGTCCCCAGTCCCGAGTCGCGAGTCCGAGTCCCGAGTACGATTCCCGAGTCCCGAGCCAAGAACCCTGAATATCGAGTCCCGAATCTGAGTCCCGAGTTCGAGTCCCGAGTGGGAGCCCAGAAACCGGAGTACCAAATCGCTAGTCCCGAGTCCCGAGCCCCGAGTCCAAGTCCTGAGTCCCGAGTCCGAGCCCTGAGCCCCGAACCCCGAGTCCCTAACCCTGAGTCCCGAGCACCGAGACCCGAACCCCGTACCCTGAGTCCCGCACCCCAGTGCAGGGACCCGAGTCCCGAGCCCCGAGCCCTGACTACAAAGCTCCGAGACCCGAGTCCCGAGTCCGAGTCCCGAGTCCCTAGCCCCAAGTCCCGAGTCCAGGGTCCCAAGTCCCAAGTTCCGTGTCCCGAGTCCGAGTCCAGAGTCCCTAGCCCCGAGTCCGGAGTCCTGAGCCCTGAATCCGAGTCCTGAGTTCCGAGGTCTGAGTCCATGTCCCGAGTCCCGAGTCCGAGTCCCTAGCCCCGAGTCCTGAGTCCTAGTCCCGAGTCCCTAGCCCCAAGTCCCGAGTCCCGGGTCCCGAGCCCGGAGTCCCGAGTCCCGGGTCCCGAGCCCGGAGTCCCGGGTCCCGAGCCCGGAGTCCCAAGCCCGGAGTCCCGAGTACCGAGCCCGGAGTCCCAAGCTCGGAGTCCCGAGTCCCGAACCCGGAGTCCCGAGTCCAAGTACCAAGTCCCGAGTCCGAATCCCGAGGCCCGAGTGCGAGTCCTGAGTCCGAGTCCCGTGACCCGAGTCCCGAGCCCTGAGTGCCGAGTCCCGAGCCCCGAGTCGGAGCACCGAGTCCGGTGTCCCAAATCGCGAGTCCGAGTCTCGAACCTTGAGCACTGAGTCCCGAGTCCCGCGCCCCGAGCCCTGACTACCGAGCCCCGAGACCCGAGTCCCGAGACGTGAGCCCGAAGTCCAAAATCTCGAGTCCAGAGTCCCGAACCCCGAGTCCTGAGTCCGAGTCCCTAGCCCCAAGTCCCGAGTCCCGAGTCCCCAGTCCCGAGACCCGAGTCCCGAGCCAAGAGCCCTGAATCTCGAGTCCCGAGTCCGAGTCCCGAGTTCGAGTCCCGAGTGGGAGCCCAGAAACCGGAGTACCAAATCGCTAGTCCCGAGTCCCGAGCCCCGAGTCCAAGTCCTGAGTCCCGAGTCCGAGCCCTGAGCCCCGAACCCCTAACCCTGAGTCCCGAGCACCGAGTCCTGAATCCCGTACCCCGAGTCCCGCACCCCAGTGCAGGGACCCGAGTCCCAAGCCCCGCGCCCCGAGCCCTGACTACCAAGCCCCGAGACCCGAGTCCCGAGTCCTGAGCTCCGAGTCCTGAGTGCGAGTCCCGAGTCCGAGTCCCGAGTCCCTAGCCCCATGTCCCGAGTCCCGAGTCCAAGTACCGAGTACCAAGTCCTGAGCACCGGGTCCCGAGCCCGGAGTCCCGAGTCCCGAGGCCGGAGTTCCAAGCCCGTAGTCCCGAGTACCGGGTCCCGAGCGCGGAGTCCCGAGCTCGGAGTCCCAAGTCCCGGGTCCCAAACCCGGTGTCCCGAGTCCAAGTACCGAGTCCCGAGTCCGAATCCCGAGTCCTGAGTTGCGAGTCCCCAGTCCCGAATCCCAAGTCCGAGTCCCGAGGCCCAGAGTGCGAGTCCCCAGTCCCGAGTCGCGAGTCCGAGTCGCGAGTACGAGTCCCGAGTCCCGAGCCAAGAGCCCTGAATATCGAGTCCCGAGTCTGAGTCCCGAGTTCGAGTCCCGAGTGGGAGCCCAGAAACCGGAGTACCAAATCGCTAGTCCCGAGTCCCGAGCCCCGAGTCCAAGTCCTGAGTCCCGAGTCCGAGCCCTGAACCCCGAGTCCCTAACCCTGAGTCCCGAGCACCGAGTCCCGAACCACATACCCCGAGTCCCGCACCCCAGTGCAGGGACCCGAGTCCCGAGCCCCGCGCCCCGAGCCCCAACAACCAAGCCCCGAGACCCGAGTCCTGAGTCCCGAGTCTCGAGTCCCCAGTCCCGAGCCCTGAGTCCAAGTACTGAGTCCCAAGTTCTGAGCCCCGAGTCCCGAGTCTGAGTACGGGGTCACAAGTCCCAGGTCCCGAGCACCGGGTACCGAGCCTGGAGTCCCGAGTCCCGGGTCCCGAGCCCGGAGTCCCAATCCCGGAATCCCGAGTACCGTGTCCCGAGCCCGGAGTCCCGAGCTCGGAGTTCCGAGTCCCGGGTCCCGAACCCAGAGTCCCGAGTCCAAGTACCGACTACCGAGTCCCGAGTCCGAATCCCGAGTCCCCATTTCCGAGTCCCCAGTCCCGAGTCCCAAGACCGAGTCCCAAGGCCCGAGTGAGAGTCCTGAGTCCCGAGCCCGAAGTCCCGAGTCCCAAGCCCCGAGTCCCTAAACCTGAGTCCCGAGTTCCGAGTCCCGAACCCCGTACCCCGAGTCCCGCACCCCAGTGCAGGGACCTGAGTCCCGAGCCCCGCGCCCCGAGCCCCGACGACCAAGTCCCGAGACCCGAGTCCTGAGTCCCGAGTCCGAGTCCCGAGCCTCGAGTCCCCAGTCCCGAGCCCTGAGTCCAAGTACTGAGTCCCAAGTTCTGAGCCCCGAGTCCCGAGTCTGAGTACCGGGTCACAAGTCCCAGGTCCCGAGCACCGGGTACCGAGCCCGGAGTCCCGAGTCCAGGGTCCCGAGCCCGGAGTCCCAAGCCCGGAGTCCCGAGCTCGGAGTTCCGAGTCCCGGGTCCCGAACCCGGAGTCCCGAGTCCAAGTACCGAGTCCCGAGTCCGAATCCCGAGTCCGAGTCCCGAGTCCCCATTTCCGAGTCCCCAGTCCCGAGTCCCAAGTCCGAGTCCCAAGGCCCGAGTGCGAGTCCTGAGTCCCGAGCCCGAAGTCCCGAGTCCCGAGCCCCGAGTCCCTAAACCTGAGTCCCGAGTTCCGAGTCCCGAACCCCGTGCCCCGAGTCCCACACCCCAGTGCAGGGACCCGAGTCCCGAGTCCTGAGCCCCGCACCCCGAGTCCTGACTACCGAGGCCCGAGACCCGAGTCCCGAGCCCGAAGTCCAAAATCGCGAGTCCCGAGTCCGAGTCTCGGGCCCGAGTCCCTAGTCCCGAGTCCGAGTCCCTAGCCCCGAGACTCGAGTCCCTAGTCCCTGGTCCATGTCCCGAGTCCGAGTCCCTAACCCCAAGTCCCCAGTCCCCAGTCCCGACTCCCAAGCCCCGAGTCCCTAGTCCCGAGTGCGAGTACCGAGCCCCGAGTCTGAGTCCCTAGTCCTGGGTCCCAGTCCCGAGTCCGAGTCCCTAGTCCTGAGGCACGAGTCCCGACTTCCGAGTCCCGAGTCCCAAGATCCGAGGCCCGAGTGCGAGTCCTGAGTCCCGAGTGCGAGTCTCGAGTCCGAGTCCCTAGCCCCGAGGCCCGAGTCCGAAGTCCAAAATCGCAAGTCCCGAGTCCGAGTCCCGAGCCTGAGTCCTTAGTCCCGGGTCCGAGTCCCGAGTGCCGAGTCCGAGACAATAGCCCCGAGGCCAGGGTCCCGAGTCCCGAGTTCTGTGTCCCGAGTCCGAGTCCAGAGTCCCGAGTTCCGTGTCCCGAGTCTGAGTCCAGAGTCCCTAGCCCCGAGTCCGGAGTCCTGAGCCCCGAGTCCGAGTCCCGAGTTCCGAGTCCATGTCCCGAGTCCCGAGTGCGAGTCCCTAGCCCCGAGTCCCGAGTCCCCAGTCCCGAGCCCGAGTCCAAGTACCGAGTCTCAAGTCCTGAGCCCAGAGCCCAGAGTCTGAGTCCGGAGTCCAGAGTCCGAGTACCGGGTCCCGAGTCCCGGGTCCCGAGCCCGGAGTCCCGAGTCCCGGGTCCCGAGCCCGGAGTCCCAAGCCCGGAGTCCCGAGTACCGAGCCCGGAGTCCCGAGCTCGGAGTCCCGAGTCCCGGGTCCCGAACCCGGAGTCCCGAGTCCAAGTACCGAGTCCCGAGTCCGAATCCCGAGGCCCGAGTGCGAGTCCCGAGTCCAAGTCCCGTGACCCGATTCCGAGTCCCGAGACCCGAGTCCCGAGCCCTGAGTGCCGAGTCCCGAGCCCCGAGTCGGAGCACCGAGTCCGGTGTCCCAAATCGCGAGTCCGAGTCTCGAGCCTTGAGCACTGAGTCCCGAGTCCCGCACCCCGAGCCCTGACTAACGAGCCCCGAGACACGAGTCCCGAGACGTGAGCCAGAAGTCCAAAA
Organism: Trogon surrucura; assembly: GCA_020746105.1. Classification (NCBI taxonomy): domain Eukaryota; kingdom Metazoa; phylum Chordata; class Aves; order Trogoniformes; family Trogonidae; genus Trogon; species Trogon surrucura. The sequence goes on from JAJGST010000016.1 coordinate 114,558, forward strand.
TCTCGAGTCCCGAGTCCAAACCCCCGAGTCCTGAGTCCGAGTCCCTAGCCCCAAGTCCCGAGTCCCGAGTCCCCAGTCCCGAGACCCGAGTCCCGAGCCAAGAGCCCCGAATCTCGAGTCCCGAGTCCGAGTCCCGAGTGGGAGCCCAGAAACCGGAGTACCAAATCGCTAGTCCCGAGTCCCGAGCCCCGAGTCCAAGTCCTGAGTCCCGAGTCCGAGCCCTGAGCCCCGAACCCCGAGTCCCTAACCCTGAGTCCCGAGCACCGAGTCCCGAACCCCTTACCCCGAGTCCCGCACCCCAGTGCAGGGACCCGAGTCCCGAGCCCCGAGCCCTGACTACCAAGCTCCGAGACCCGAGTCCCGAGTCCGAGTCCCGAGTCCCTAGCCCCAAGTCCCGAGTCCCCAGTCCCGAGCCCCGAGTCCAGGGTCCTGAGTCCCAAGTTCCGTGTCCCGAGTCCGAGTCCAGAGTCCCTAGCCCCGAGTCCCGAGTCCGGAGTCCTGAGCCCTGAGTCCGAGTCCTGAGTTCCGAGGTCTGAGTCCATGTCCCGAGTCCCGAGTGCGAGTCCCTAGCCCCGAGTCCCGAGTCCGAGTCCCCAGTCCCGAGCCCCGAGTCCAAGTACCGAGTCTCAAGTCCTGAGCCCAGAGCCCGTGTCTGAGTACGGAGTCCCGAGTCCGAGTACCGGGTCACGAGTCCCGGGTCCCGAGCCCGGAGTCCCGAGTCCCGGGTCCCGAGCCCGGAGTCCCGGGTCCCGAGCCCGGAGTCCCAAGCCCGGAGTCCCGAGTACCGAGCCCGGAGTCCCAAGCTCGGAGTCCCGAGTCCCGGGTCCCGAACCCGGAGTCCCGAGTCCAAGTACCAAGTCCCGAGTCCGAATCCCGAGGCCCGAGTGCGAGTCCTGAGTCCGAGTCCCGTGACCCGAGTGCCGGGTCCCGAGCCCCGAGTCGGAGCACCGAGTCCGGTGTCCCAAATCGCGAGTCCGAGTCTCGAACCTTGAGCACCGAGTCCCAAGTCCCGCGCCCCGAGCCCTGACTACCGAGTCCCTAGCCCCAAGTCCCGAGTCCCCAATCCCGAGACCCGAGTCCCGAGCCAAGAGCCCTGAATCTCGAGTCCCGAGTCCGAGTCCCGAGTTCGAGTCCCGAGTGGGAGCCCAGAAACCGGAGTACCAAATGGCTAGTCCCGAGTACCGAGCCCGGAGTCCAAGTCCTGAGTCCCGAGTCCGAGTCCTGAGCCCCGAACCCCTAACCCTGAGTCCCGAGCACCGAGTCCTGAACCCCGTACCCCGAGTCCCGCACCCCAGTGCAGGGACCCGAGTCCCGAGCCCCGAGCCCTGACTACCAAGCCCCGAGACCCGAGTCCTGAGCTCCGAGTCCTGAGTGCGAGTCCCGAGTCCGAGTCCCGAGTCCCTAGTCCCGAGTCCCGAGTCCAATTACCGAGTACCGAGTCCTGAGCACCGGGTCCCGAGCTCGGAGCCCCGAGTCCCGGGTCCCGAGGCCGGAGTTCCAAGCCCGGAGTCCCGAGTACCGGGTCCCGAGCGCGGAGTCCCGAGCTCTGAGTCCCAAGTCCCGAGTCCCAAACCCGGAGTCCCGAGTCCGAATCCTGAGTCCTGCGTTGCGAGTCCCCAGTCCCGAATCCCAAGTCCGAGTCCCGAGGCCCAGAGTGCGAGTCCCCAGTCCCGAGTCGCGAGTCCGAGTCCCAAGTACGAGTCCCGAGTCCCGAGCCAAGAGCCCTGAATATCGAGTCCCGAGTCTGAGTCCCGAGTTCGAGTCCCGAGTGGGAGCCCAGAAACCGGAGTACCAAATCGCTAGTCCCGAGTCCCGAGCCCCGAGTCCAAGTCCTGAGTCCCGAGTCCGAGCCCTGAGCCCCGAACCCCGAGTCCCTAACCCTGAGTCCCGAGCACCGAGTCCCGAACCCCGTACCCCGAGTCCCGCACCCCAGTGCAGGGACCCGAGTCCCGAGCCCCGCGCCCCGAGCCCTGACTACCAAGCCCCGAGACCCGAGTCCTGAGTCCCGAGTCCGAGTCCCGAGCCTCGAGTCCCCAGTCCCGAGCCCTGAGTCCCAAGTTCTGAGCCCCGAGTCCCGAGTCTGAGTACCGAGTCACAAGTCCCAGGTCCCGAGCACCGGGTACCGAGCCCGGAGTCCCGAGTCCCGGGTCCCGAGCCCGGAGTCCCAAGCCCGGAGTCCCGAGTACCGTGTCCCGAGCCCGGAGTCCCGAGTCCCGGGTCCCGAACCCGGAGTCCCGAGTCCAAGTACCGAGTCCCGAGTCCGAGTCCCGAGTCCCCATTTCCGAGTCCCCAGTCCCGAGTCCCAAGTCCGAGTCCCAAGGCCCGAGTGTGAGTCCTGAGTCCCGAGCCCGAAGTCCCGAGTCCCGAGCCCCGAGTCCCTAAACCTGAGTCCCAAGTTCCGAGTCCCAAACCCCGTGCCCCGAGTCCCACACCCCAGTGCAGGGACCCGAGTCCCGAGTCCCGAGCAACGCGCCCCGAGCCCTGACTACCGAGGCCCGAGACCCGAGTCCCGAGTCCTGAGCCCGAAGTCCAAAATCGCGAGTCCCGAGTCAGAGTCCCGAGCCCGAGTCCCTTGTCCCCCGTCCGAGTCCCGAGTCCGAGTCCCTAGCCCCGAGACTCGAGTCCCTAATCCCTGGTCCATGTCCCGAGTCCGAGTCCCTAACCCCAAGTCCCCAGTCCCCAGTCCCGACTCCCAAGCCCCGAGTCCCTAGTGCGAGTACTGAGCCCCGAGTCTGAGTCCCTAGCCCTGGGTCCCAGTCCCGAGTCCGAGTCCCTAGTCCTGAGGCACGAGTCCCGACTTCCGAGTCCCGACTCCAAAGTTCCGAGGCCCGAGTGCGAGTCCTGAGTCCCGAGTGCGAGTCTCGAGTCCGAGTCCCTAGCCCCGAGGCCCAAGTCCGAAGTCCAAAATCGCGAGTCCCGAGTCCGAGCCCCGAGCCTGAGTCCCTAGTCCCGGGTCCGAGTCCCGAGTGCCGAGTCCGAGTCAATAGCCCCGAGGCCAGGGTCCCGAGTCCCGAGTTCCGTGTCCCGAGTCCGAGTCCAGAGTCCCGAGTTCCGTGTCCCGAGTCCGAGTCCAGAGTCCCTAGCCCCAAGTCCCGAGTCCGGAGTCCTGAGCCCCGAGTTCCGAGGTCTGAGTCCATGTCCCGAGTCCCGAGTGCGAGTCCCTAGCCCCGAGTCCCGAGTCCGAGTCCCCAGTCCCGAGCCCGAGTCCCCAGTCCCGAGCCCCGAGTCCAAGTACCGAGTCTCAAGTCCTGAGCCCAGAGCCCCGAGCCTGAGTCCGGAGTCCAGAGTCCGAGTACCGGGTCACGAGTCCCGGGTCCCGAGCCCGGAGTCCCGAGTCCCGGGTCCCGAGCCCGGAGTCCCTAGTCCCGGGTCCGAGTCCTGAGTCCCCAGTCCCGAGACCCGAGTCCCGAGCCAAGAGCCCCGAATCTCGAGTCCGGAGTCCGAGTCCCGAGTTCGAGTCCCGAGTGGGAGCCCAGAAACCGGAGTACCAAATCGCTAGTCCCGAGTCCCGAGCCCCGAGTCCAAGTCCTCAATCCCGAGTCCGAGTCCTGAGCCCCGAACCCCGAGTCCCTAACCCTGAGTCCCGAGCACCGAGTCCCGAACCCCGTACCCCGAGTCCCGCACCCCAGTGCAGGGACCCGAGTCCCGAGCCCCGCGCCCCGAGCCCTGACTACCAAGCCCCGAGACCCGAGTCCCGAGTCCTGAGTGCGAGTCCGAGTCCCGAGTCCCTAGCCCCAAGTCCCGAGTCCCGAGTCCAAGTACCGAGTACCAAGTCCTGAGCCCCGAGTCCCGAGTCTGAATCCGGAGTCCCGAGTCCGAGTACCAGGTCACGAGTCCCGGTTCCCGAGCACCGGGTCCCGAGCCCGGAGTCCCGAGTCCCGGGTCCCGAGACAGGAGTTCCAAGCCCGGAGTCCCGAGTACCGGGTCCTGAGCGCGGAGTCCCGAGCTCGGAGTCCCAAGTCCCGGGTCCCAAACCCGGAGCCCTGAGTCCAAGTACCGAGTCCCGAGTTCCGAGTGCGAATCCCGAGTCCTGAGTTGCGAGTCCCCAGTCCCGAGTGCCCAGTCCGAGTCCCGAGGCCCAGAGTGCGAGTCCCCAGTCCCGAGTTGCGAGTCCGAGTCCCGAGTCCCGAGTCCCCAGTCCCCGGTGCCGAGTCCAGAGTCCTGAGTCCCGAGCCCCGAGCCTGAAGCCCCGAGTCCCGAGCCACGAGTCCCTAAACCTGAGTCCCGAGTTCCGAGTCCCGAACCCCGTGCCCCGAGTCCCACACCCAAGAGCAGGGACCCGAGTCCCGAGCCCCGCGCCCGAGCCCTGACTACCGAGCCCCGAGAGCCGAGTCCCGAGTCCTGAGCCCGTAGTCCAAAATCGCGAGTCCCGAGTCCGAGTCCCTAGCCCCGTACCCCGAGTCCCGAGTCCAGAGCCCCGAGTCCAGAGCCCCGAGTCCAGAGCCCCGAGTCCCTAGTCCCGGGTCCAAGTCTCTAACCCCGAGTCCCGTGTCCCCAGTCCCGACTCCCGAGCCCCGAGTCCCTAGTCCCGAGTGCGAGTACCGAGCCCCGAGTCTGAGTCCCTAGTCCCGGGTCCCAGTCCCGAGTCCGAGTCCCTAGCCCCGAGGCCCGAGTCCCGAGTTCCGTGTTCCGAGTCCCGAGTCCCGAGTCCCATGTTCCGAGGCCCGAGTGCGAGTCCTGAGTCCCGAGTGCGAGTCTCGAGTCCGAGTCCCTAGCCCCGAGTCCCGAGTCCGGAATCCTGAGCCCCGAGTCCCGAGTTCCGAGGTTTGAGTCCATGTCCCGAATCCCGAGTGCGAGTCCCTAGCCCCGAGTCCCGAGTCCGAGTCCCCAGTCCCGAGCCCAAGTCCCCAGTCCCGAGCCGCGAGTCCCCAGTCCCGAGCCCCGAGTCCAAGTACCGAGTCCCAAGTCCTGAGCCCCGAGTTTGAGTCCGGAGTACCGAGTCCGAGTACCGGGTCACAAGTCCCGGGTCCTGAGCCCGGAGTCCCGAGTCCCGGCTCCTGCACCCAGAGTCCCGAGTCCAAATACCGCGTCCCGAGTCCATATCCCGAATCCCGAATTGGGGTCCCGAGTCCCCAGTTCCGAGTCCCCAGTCCCGAGTCCAAAGTCTGTGTCCCGAGGCCCGAGTGCGAGTCCCGAGTCCGAGTCCCGTGACCTGAGTTCGAGTCCCGAGTCCCCAGTTCCGAGTCCCCAGTCCCGAGTCCCCATTCCGAGTCCCGAGGCCCGAGTGCGAGTCCCGAGTCCCGTGACCCGAGTTCCGAGTCCCGAGTCCAGAGCCCTGAGTCCCGAGCCCCGAGCCCGAAGTGCCGAGACGTGAACCCGGAGTCCAAAATCGCGAGTCCCGAGTCCGAGTCCCGAGCCCCGAGACCAGAGTCCGAGCCCGAGTCCTAGTCCCAGGTCCGAGTCCCGAGTCTGAGTCCCTAGCCCCGAGACCCGAGTCCCGAGTCCCAACCCCCGAGTCCTGAGTCCGAGTCCCTAGCCCCAAGTCCCGAGTCCCGAGCCCCGAATCTCGAGTCCCGAGTCCGAGTCCCGAGTGGGAGCCCAGAAACCGGAGTACCAAATCGCTAGTCCCGAGTCCCGAGCCCCGAGTCCAAGTCCTGAGTCCCGAGTCCGAGCCCCGAACCCCGAGGCCCTAACCCTGAGTCCCGAGCACCGAGTCCCGAACCCCGTACCCCGAGTCCCGCACCCCAGTGCAGGGACCCGAGTCCCGAGCCCCGCGCCCCGAGCCCTGACTACCGAGCCCCGAGACCCGAGTCCTGAGTCCGAGTCCCGAGTCCCCAGTCCCGAGCCCCGAGTCCAAGTACCGAGTCCCAAGTCCTGAGCCCCGAGTCCCGAGTCTGAGTACCGGGTCACAAGTCCCGGGTCCCGAGCACCGGGTCCCGAGCCCGGAGTCCCGAGTCCCGGGTCCCGAGCCCGGAGTCCAAGTACCGAGTCCCGAGTCCCCAGTCCCGAGTCCCCAGTCCCGAGTCCCCAGTCCCTAGCCCCGAGTCCAAAGTCCTGAGTCCGAGTCCCGGGTCCCAAGTCCCGGGTCCTGAGCCCGGAGTCCCGAGTCCCAGGTCCTGAGCCTGGAGTCCCGAGTCCCGAGCACCGAGCCCAGAGTGCGTGTCCCGAGTCCCGAGTCCTGAGACCAGCGTCCCGAGGCCCGAGCCCCGCGCCCGAACCCCGAATCCCGAGCCCCAAGCCCTGACTCCCGATCCGAGCCCTGAGCCCCGAACCCCGAGTCCAAAACGCTCAGTCCTGAGCACCGAGTCCCGAACCCCATGCCAAGAGTCCCGCACCCCAGTGCAGGGACCCGAGTCCCGAGTCCTGAGCCCGAAGTCCAAAATCGCGAGTCCCGAGTCCGAGTCCCGAGCCCTGAGACCAGAGTCCGAGCCCAAGTCCCGACCCTGAGTCCCTAGCCCCAAGTCCCGAGCCCCGAGTCCTTAGCCCCAAGTCCCGAGTCTGAGTCCCCAGTCCCGAGCCCCGAGTACGAGTCCCAAGTCCCGAGTCCATGTACCGAGTCCCGAGCCCGAGTCCGGAGTCCCAAGCCCGAGTCCGGAGTCCCGAGTCCAAGTACCGAGTCCCGAGTCCAAGTACCGAGTCCCGAGTCCCCAGTCCCGAGTCCCGAGTCCCCAGTCCCTAGCCCCGAGTCCCGGGTCCCGAGCCCGGAGTCCCGAGTCCAAGTACCGAGTCCAGAGTCCCGAGCCCCGAGTCAGGAGTTTGAGTCCCGAGTCCCCAGTCCCAAGTCCCCAGTGCGAGCCCCGAGTCCAAATCGCAAGTCCCAAGTACGAGTCCCGAGGCCCGAGTACGAACGCTAGGTCCCGAGTCCTGAGCCCCAAGTCCCGAGTCCTGAGTAACGAGTCCGAATCCGGAGTCCTGAGCCCCGAGTCCGAGTCCCGAGTTCTGAGTCCATGTCCAGATTCTCGAGTGCAAGTCCCTAGCCTCGAGTCCGAGTCCCCAGTCCCGAGCCCCGAGTCCAAATATCGAGTCTGGAGTCCCGAGTCCGAGTCACAAGTCCCGGGTCCCGAGTACCGGGTCCCGAGCCCGGAGTCCCGAGTCCCGGGTCCCGAGCCCGGAGTCCCGAGTCCCGGGTCCCGAGCTCGGAGTCCCGAGTCCCGGGTCCCGAACCCGGAGTCCCGAGTCCAAGTACCGAGTCCCGAGTCCGAATCCTGAGTCCCAAGTCCGAGTCCCGAGTGCCGAGTCCGGAGTCCTGAGTCCCGAGCCCGAAGTCCCGAGTCCCGTGACCCGAGCCCCGTACCCCGAGTCCCTAAACCTGAGTCCCGAGTCCCGAACCCCGTGCCCCGAGTCCCACACCCCAGTGCAGGGACCCGAGTCCCGAGCCCCACGCCCCGAGCCCTGACTACTGAGCCCCGAGACCCGAGTCCCGAGTCCTGAACCCGAAGTCCAAAATCGCGAGACCCGAGTCCGAGTCCCAAGCCCGAGTCCCTAGTCCCGGGTACCAGTCCTGAGTCCCTAGCCCCGAGTTCCGTGTTCCAAGTCCCAAGTTCCAAGGCCCGAGTGCGAGTCTCGAGTCCGAGTCCCTAGCCCCGAGTCCGAGTCCGAAGTCCAAAATCGCGAGTACCGAGTCCGAATCCCGAGCCTGAGTCCCTAGTCCCGTGTCCGAATCCTGAGTGCCGAGTCCGAGTCCCTAGCCCCGAGGTCAGGGTCCCGAGTCCCGAGTTCCGTGTCCCGAGTCCGAGTCCAGAGTCCCTAGCCCCGAGTCCCTAGTCCGGAGCCCTGAGTCTGAGTCCCGAGTTCCAAGGTCTGAGTCCATGTCCCGAGTCCTGAGTGCGAATCCCTAGCCCCGAGACCCGAGTCCGAGTCCCCAGTCCCGAGCCCGAGTCCCTAGTCCCGAGTCCCAAGTCCTGAGCCCCGAGCTCCGAGTCTGAGTCCGGAGTCCCGAGTCCGAGTACCGGGTCCCGAGTCCCGAGCCCGGAGTCCCGAGTCCCGGGTCCCGAGCCCGGAGTCCCGAGCCCGGAGTCCCGAGTCCCGGGTCCCGAACCCGGAGTCCCGAGTCCAAGTACCGAGTCCCGATTCCCGAGTCCCGAGTCCCCAGATCCGAGTCCCCAATCCCAAGTCCCAGGTCCCGAGGCCCGAGTGCGAATCCCGAGTCTGAGTCCCGTGACCCGAGTTCCGAGTCCCGAGTCCCGAGTCCCCAGTCCCGGGTGCCGAGTCCAGAGCCCCGAGTCGGAGCACCGAGTCCGGTGTCCCAAATCGCGAGTCCGAGTCTCGAGCCTTGAGCACTGGGTCCCGAGCCCCGCTCCCCGAGCCCTGACTACGGAGCCCCGAGACCCGAGAACAGAGTCCCGAGACCTTAGCCCGAAGTCCAAAATCGCGAGTCCCGAGTCCGAGTACCAAGCCCCGAGACCAGAGTCCGAGCCCTACTCCGTAGTCCCGGGTCCGAGTCCCGACCCCGAGTCCCTAGCCCCAAGTCCCGAGTCCGAGTCCCCATTCCCAAGACCCGAGTCCGAGTCCCGAGTCCATGTACCGAGTCCCGAGCCCGAGTCCGGAGTCCCGAGCCCGAGTCCCGAGCCCGAGTCCCGAGCCCGAGTACCGAGTCCCGAGTCCAAGTACCGAGTCCCGAGTCCCCAGTCCCGAGTCCCCAGTCCCGAGTCCCCAGTCCCGAGTCCCCAGTCCAGAGTTCTTAGTCCATAGTCCCCAGTCCCGGGTCACGAGCCCGGAGTCCAAGTACCGAGTCCCAAGTCCTGAGCTCCGAGCCCCGAGTCTGAGTACCGGGTCACGAGTCCAGAGTTCCGAGCCCGGAGTCCCAAGCCCGGAGTCCGGAGTACCAGGTCCCGAGCCCAAAGTCCCGAGCTCGGAGTCCCGAGTCCCGGGTCCCGAACCCAGAGTCCCGAGTCCCGAGTCCCAAGTCCGAGTCCCGTGACCCGAGTTCCCAGTCCCGAGACCCAAGTCCCGAGCCCTGAGTGCCGAGTCCCGAGCCCCGAGTCGGAGCACCGAGTCCGGTGTCCCAAATCGCAAGTCTGAGTCTCGAGCCTTGAGCACTGAGTCTCGAGTCCCGCACCCCGAGCCCTGACTACCGAGCCCCGAGACCCAAGTCCCGAGACGTGAGCCCGAAGTCCAAAATCGCGAGCCCCGAGTCCGAGTCCCGAGCCCCGAGACCAGAGTCCGAGCCCGAGTTCCTAGTCCCAGGTCCGAGTCCCGAGTCCGAGTCCCTAGCCCCGAGACCCGAGTCCCGAGTCCCAACCCCCGAGTCCTGAGTCCGAGTCCCTAGCCCCAAGTCCTGAGTCCCGAGTCCCCAGTCCCGAGACAAGAGCACCGAATCTCGAGTCCCGAGTCCGAGTCCCGAGTGGGAACCCAGAAACCGGAGTACCAAATCGCTAGTCCCGAGTCCCGAGCCCCGAGTCCAAGTCCTGAGTCCCGAGTCCGTGCCCTGAGCCCCGAACCCCGAGTCCCTAACCCTGAGTCCCGAGCACCGAGTCCCGAACCCCGTACCCCGAGTCCCGCACCCCAGTGCAGGGACCGGAGTCCCGAGCCCCGCGCCCCGAGCCCTGACTACCGAGCCCCGAGACCCGAGTCCCGAGTCCTGAGCGCAAGTCCCGAGTCCGAGTCCCGAGCCCAGAGTCCGAGCCCCGAGCCCGAGTCCCGGGTCCGAGTCAGGATCCCCGAGACCCAGTCCTGAGTCCCGAGACCCGAGTCCTGAGCCCGAGTCCTTAGCCCCAAGTCCTGAGTCCCCAGTCCCGAGCCCCGAGTCCATGTACCGAGTCCCGAGCCCGAGTCCTGAGTCCCGAGTCCAAGTACCGAGTCCCGAGTCCAAGTACCGAGTCCCCAGTCCAAGTACCGAGTCCCCAGTCCAAGTACCGAGTCCCCAGTCCCCAGTCCAGAGTCCTCAGTCCAGAGTCCCTAGTACAGAGGCCCCAGTAACTAGCCCCGAGTCCTGAGTCCGAGTACCGGGTCCCGAGTCCCGGGTCCGGAACCCGGAGTCCCGAGTCCCGGGTCATGAGCCCCGAGTCCCGAGTCCTGAGCCCGGAGTCCCGAGTCCGAGTCCCGAGCCCCGAGTCCGGCACCCCAGTCCGGAGACCTGAGACTCGTATCACCGGATCGGCAGCCTTCCCTCACCTTCTTATTAAGTGACACCTATTTTGGACCTTACCGGATCACCTTGGGGTCACCATATGTGGGGTTCCATGCGAGGACAGGCGACTCCACACCAACACAACTCCCTCAAAGCTGCCATTTTAGTGCAAAAGCAGCACACATTTATCCTGTTCTTGCTTTGCATGCATCACATTGTCATTGGCTACAGCTGCTTGTGCAACATTCTGGCTCTGGTAACTGCTAATTGCCTGACAAGCCTGCATTTAGTATCCCACCAGCCAAGCCCTGTGCTCTGCACAGCTGATCCATTCAGTTCTTCACCAGCATGTCCAAATAGCAAAACCCCACAACTGAGTTGTGCTCCAAGAGAGAAGGGGACAGAAAGACAAACTGGTGCCGCTCTGCATCCACCCGTGACACCCTCGCCTCAGAACCCTGAACTGTTAAACTCGGGGTTCATGTGCCCGAAATATCCTTAATGGGACCCAGCCAAACCAATCTCAGACATTTTTGAGCCAAGACGCTGGTCCGAGTCCCGAGCCCCAAGTCCCGAGCTCCGCGCCCCGAGCCCTGACTCCTGAGCCCCGAGCCCCGAGTCCCGAACGCCACGTCCCGATCTCCGAGCTTAGAGCCCCGAGTGCCGAGTCCCGAACCCCAAGTGCCGAGTCCTGAGCCCGGAGCCCCGAGACCGGAGTCCCGAGACCTGAGCCCGAAGTCCAAAATCGCAGGTCCCGAGTCCGATTCCCGAGCCCCGAGTCCCTAACCCCGAGTCCCGAGTCCGAGTCCCCAGTCCCGAGCCCCGAGTCCGAGTCCCGAGTCCCGAACCCGAGTCCGAAGTCCCGATTCCAAGTACCGAGTCCCCAGTACAGAGTCCCAAGTCCCTAGCACCGAGTCCCGGGTCCCGAACCCGGAGTCCAAGTACCAAGTCCCAAGTCCTGAGCCCCGAGCCCCGAGTCTGAGTCCGGAGTCCGGAGTCCGACTACGGGGTCACGAGCCCCGGGTCCCGAGCTCGGAGTCCCGAGCTCGGAGTCCCGAGCCCCGGGTCCCGAGCCCGGAGTCCCGAGCTCGGAGTCCCGAGCCCCGGGTCCCGAGCCCGGAGTCCCGAGCTCGGAGTCCCGAGCCCCGGGTCCCGAGCCCGGAGTCCCGACTCCAAGTACCGAGTCCCGAGTCCGAATCCCGAGTCCCCAGTTCCGAGTCCCCAGTCCAGAGTCCCCAGTCCCGAGTCCCGGGTGCCGAGTCCAGAGTCCTGAGTCCCGAGCCCCGAGCCCGAAGTCCCGAGTCCCGAGCCCGAAGTCTAGAATCCCAAGCCCCGAGTCCGAGCCCTGAGCCCCGAGACCGAGTCCCGAGCCCCGAGTCCAGAGTCCGAGCCCCGAGCCCGAGTCCCTAGTCCCGGGTCCAAGTCCCGAGTCTGAGTCCCTAACCCCAAGTCCCGAGTCCCCAGTCCCGACTCCCGAGCCCCTAGTCCCGAGTGCGAGTCCCTAGCCCCGAGACCGAGTCCTCAGTCCCGAGCCCCGAGTCGCCAGTCCCGAGCCCCGAGTCCAAGTACTGAGTCCCAAGTCCTGAGTCCCGAGCCCCGAGTCTGAGTCTGGAGCCCCGAGTCCGAGTACCGGGTCACAAGTCCCGGGTCCCGAGCCCCGGGTCCCGAGCCCAGAGTCCCGAATACCGGGTCCCGAGCTCGGAGTACCGAGTCCCGGGTCCAGAACCCGGAGTCCCGAGTCCAAGTACCGAGTCCCGAGTCCGAATCCCGAGTCCCAAGTCCGAGTCCAGAGTCCCGAGTCCCGAGCCCGAAGTCCCGAGTCCCGAACCCCGAGTCCCTAAACCTAAGTCCCGAGTTCCGTGTCCCGAACCCCGTGCCCCGAGTCCCACACCCCAGTGCAGGGACCCGAGTCCCGAGTCCCGAGCCCCGCGCCCCGAGCCCTGACTACCGAGCCCCGAGACCCGAGTCCCGAGTCCTGAACCCGAAGTCCAAAATCGCGAGTCCCGAGTCCGAGTCCCGAGCCCCGAGTCCAGAGTCCGAGCCCCGAGCCCGAGTCCATAGTCCCAGGTCCGAGTCCCGAGTCCGAGTCAGTAGCCCCGAGACCATGTCCTGAGTCCCGAGCCCCGAGTCCCGAGCCCGAGTCCTTAGCCCCAAGTCCCGAGTCCCCAGTCCCCAGTCCCGAGTCCATGTACCGAGTCCCGAGCCCGAGTCCGGAGTCCCGAGTCCAAGTACCGAGTCCCGAGTCCAAGTACCGAGTCCCGAGTCCAAGTACCGAGTCCCGAGTCCACAGTCCCGAGTCCCCAATCCCGAGTCCCCAGTCCATAGCCCCGAGTCCCGAGTCCTGAGTACGAGTACCGGGTCCCGAATCCCGGTTCCGGAGCCCGGAGTCCCGAGTCCTGAGTCCCGAGCCCGGAGTCCCAAGCCAGGAGTCCCGAGTACCGGGTCCCAAGCCCGGAGTCCCGAGCTCGGAGTCCCGAGTCCCGGCTCCTGGACTCCCGAGTCCAAGTAGCGAGTCCCGAGTCCGAATCCCAAGTACCGAGTTCGAGTCCCGAGTCCCCAGTCCCGGGTCCCCAGTCAGAGTCCCGAGGCCGGAGTCCCGAGCCTTGAGTCCCGGGTGCCGAGTCCAGAGTCCTGAGTCCCGAGCCCCGAACCCGGAGTCCCTAAACCTGAGTCCCGAGTTCCGAGTCCCGAACCCCTTGCCCCGAGTCCCACACCCCAGTGCAGGGACCCGAGTCCCGAGTCCCGAGCCCCCAGTCCAGTGTGCCGAATCCAGAGTCCTGAGTCCCGAGCCCCGAGCCCGAAGTCCCGAGCCCCGAGTCCCGAGCCCTGAGCGCCGAACCCCGAGTCCCTAAACCTGAGTCCCGAGTTCCGAGCCCCGAACCCCACACCCCAGTGCAGGGAACCGAGTCCCGAGTCCCGAGACCTGACTACCGAGTCCCGAGACCCGAGTCCCGAGTCCAGAGTCCTGAGTCCCGAGCCCGAAGCGTCGAGTCCCGAGCCCCGAGTCGGAACACCGAGTGCGGTGTCCCAAATCGCGAGTCCGAGTCTCGAGCCTTGAGCACTGAGTCCCGAGTCCCGCACCCCGAGCCCTGACTACCGAGCCCCGAGACCCGAGTCCAGAGACGTGAGCCCGAAGTCCAAAATCGCGAGTCCCGAGCCCAAGTCCCGAGCCCCGAGATCAGAGTCCGAGCCCGAGTCCCTAGTCCCAGGTCCGAGTCCCGAGTCCGAGTCCATAGTCCCAGGTCCGAGTCCCGAGTCCGAGTCCCTAGCCCCGAGACCCGAGTCCCAACCCCCGAGTCCTGAGTCCCCAGTCCCGAACCCCGAGTCCTGAGACCCTCGTCCCTAGCCAAGAGCCCCGAATCTCGAGTCCCGAGTTCGAGTTCCGAGTGGGAGCCCAGAAACCGGAGTACCAAATCGCTAGTCCCGAGCCCCGAGTCCAAGTCCTGAGTCCCGAGTCCGAGCCCTGAGCCGCGAACCCCGAGTCCCTAAGCCTGAGTCCCGACCACCGAGTCCCGACCGCCGTACCGAGAGTCCCGCACCCCAGTGCAGGGACCCGAGTCCCGAGTCCGCGCCCCGAGCCCTGACTACGAAGCCCCGAGACCCGAGTCCCGAGTCCTGAACCCGAAGTCCAAAATCGCGAGTCCCGAGTCCGAGTCCCGAGTCCAGAGTCCGAGCCCCGAGCCCGAGTCCATAGTCCCAGGTCCGAGTCCCGAGTCCTGAACCCGAAGTCCAAAATCGTGAGTCCCGAGTCCGAGTCCAGAGTCCGAGCCCCGAGCCCGAGTCCATAGTCCCAGGTCCGAGTCCCGAGTCCGAGTCAGTAGCCCCGAGACCATGTCCTGAGTCCCGAGCCCCGAGTCCCGAGCCCGAGTCCTTAGCCCCAAGTCCCGAGTCCCCAGTCCCCAGTCCCGAGTCCATGTACCGAGTCCCGAGCCCGAGTCCGGAGTCCCGAGTCCAAGTACCGAGTCCCGAGTCCAAGTACCGAGTCCCGAGTCCACAGTCCCGAGTCCCCAATCCCGAGTCCCCAGTCCATAGCCCCGAGTCCCGAGTCCTGAGTACGAGTACCGGGTCCCGAATCCCGGTTCCGGAGCCCGGAGTCCCGAGTCCTGAGTCCCGAGCCCGGAGTCCCAAGCCAGGAGTCCCGAGTACCGGGTCCCGAGCCCGGAGTCCCGAGCTCGGAGTCCTGAGTCCCGGCTCCCGGACTCCCGAGTCCAAGTAGCGAGTCCCGAATCCGAATCCCAAGTACCGAGTTCGAGTCCCGAGTCCCCAGTCCCGGGTCCCCAGTCAGAGTCCCGAGGCCGGAGTCCCGAGCCTTGAGTCCCGGGTGCCGAGTCCAGAGTCCTGAGTCCCGAGCCCCGAACCCGGAGTCCCTAAACCTGAGTCCCGAGTTCCGAGTCCCGAACCCCTTGCCCCGAGTCCCACACCCCAGTGCAGGGACCCGAGTCCCGAGTCCCGAGCCCCCAGTCCAGTGTGCCGAATCCAGAGTCCTGAGTCCCGAGCCCCGAGCCCGAAGTCCCGAGCCCCGAGTCCCGAGCGCCGAACCCCGAGTCCCTAAACCTGAGTCCCGAGTTCCGAGCCCCGAACCCTGTGCCCCGAGTCCCACACCCCAGTGCAGGGAACCGAGTCCCGAGTCCCGAGACCTGACTACCGAGTCCCGAGACCCGAGTCCCGAGTCCAGAGTCCTGAGTCCCGAGCCCGAAGCGTCGAGTCCCGAGCCCCGAGTCGGAACACCAAGTGCGGTGTCCCAAATCGCGAGTCCGAGTCTCGAGCCTTGAGCACTGAGTCCCGAGCCCCGAGCCCGAAGTCCCGTGTCCCGAGCCCCGAGCCCAAAGTCCCGAGACCCGAACCCCCAGCCCCGAGCCCTGAACCCCGAGTCCCTAAACCTGAGTCCTGAGTTCTGAGTCCCGAACCCCGTGCCCCGAGTCCCACACCCCAGTTCAGGGACCCGAGTCCCAAGTATCGAGCCCCGCGCCCTGAGCCCTGACTACCGAGAACGGAGACCCGAGTCCTGAGTCCTGAGCCCGAAGTCCAAAATCGCGAGTCCCGAGTCCGAGTCCCTAGTCCCGGGTCCGAGTCCCGAGTCCGAGTCCCAAGCCCCGAGACCCGAGTCCCTAGTCCCGGGTCCGAGTCCCTAGTTCCAAGTCCCGAGTCCCCAGTCCCGACTCCCGAGCCCCGAGTCCCTAGTGCCGAGTGCGAGTACCAAGCCCCGAGTCTGAGTAACTAGTCCCGGGTCCCAGTCCCGAGTCCGACTCCCTTATCCTGAGGCCCGAGTGCCGAGGCCCGAGTCCCAACCCCCGAGTCCCGAGACCCTCGTCCCGAGCCAAGAGCCCCGAATCTCGAGTCCCGAGTTCGAGTTCCGAGTGCGAGCCCAGAAACCGGAGTACCAAATCGCTAGTCCCGAGTCCCGAGCCCAAGTCCTGAGTCCCGAGTCCGAGCCCTGAGCCGCGAACCCCGAGTCCCTAACCCTGAGTCCCGAGCACCGAGTCCCGAACGCCGTACCCAGAGTCCCGCACCCCAGTGCAGGGACCCGAGTCCCGAGCCCCGCGCCCCGAGCCCTGACTACCAAGCCCCGAGACCCGAGTCCCGAGTCCTGAACCCGAAGTCCAAAATCGCGAGTCCCGAGTCCGAGTCCCGAGCCCCGAGTCCAGAGTCCGAGCCCCGAGTCCGAGTCCCTAGTCCCGGGTCAGAGTCCCGAGTCCGAGTCAGTAGCCCCGAGACCGTGTCCTGAGTCCCGAGCCCAAGTCCTTAGCCCCAAGTCCCGAGTCCCGAGTCCCCAGTCCCGAGCCCCGAACCTGAGTCCGGAGTCCCGAGTCCAAGTACCGAGTCCCGAGTCCAAGTACTGAGTCCCGAGTACCCAGTCCCGAGTCCCCAGTCCCGAGTCCCCAGTCCCGAGTCCCCAGTCCCTAGCCCCGAGTCCTGAGTACGAGTACCGGGTCCCGAATCCCGGTTCCGGAGCCCGGAGTCCCGAGTCCTGAGTCCCGAGCCCGGAGTCCCAAGCCAGGAGTCCCGAGTACCGGGTCCCGAGCCCGGAGTCCCGAGCTCGGAGTCCCGAGTCCCGGCTCCCGGACCCGGAGTCCCGAGTCCCGGCTCCTGGACCCGGAGTCCCGAGTCCCGGATCCTGGACCCGGAGTCCCGAGTCCAAGTAGTGAGTCCCGAGTCCGAATCCCGGGTCCCCAGTCCGAGCCCCGAGGCCGAGTCCCGAATCCGAGTCCCGAGTCCCCACTTCCGAGTCCCGGGTGCCGAGTCCAGAGTCCTGAGTCCCGAGCCCGAAGTCCCGAGCCCCGAGTCCCTAAACCTGAGTCCTGAGTTCCGAGTCCCGAACCCCGTGCCCCGAGTCCCACACCCCAGTGCAGGGACCCGAGTCCCGAGTCCCGAGCCCGAGCCCCGAGCCCGAGTCCCTAGTCCCGGGTCCGAGTCCCGAGTCCGAGTCAGTAGCCCCGAGACCGTGTCCTGAGTCCCGAGCCCCGAGTCCCGAGCCCGAGTCCTTAGCCCCAAGTCCCGAGTCCCCAGTCCCAAGCCCCGAGTCCATGTACCGAGTCCCGAGCCTGAGTCAGGAGTCCCGAGTCCAAGTACCCAGTCCCGAGTCCCCAGTCCCTAGCCCCGAGTCCCGAGTCCTGAATATGAGTACCGGGTCCCGAGTCCGGAGCCCGGAGTCCCGAGTCCCAGGTCCCGAGCCCGGAGTCCCATGCCAGGAGTCCCGAGTACCGGGTCCCGAGCCCGGAGTCCCGAGCTCGGAGTCCCGAGTCCCGGCTCCCGCACCCGGAGTCCCGAGCCCAAGTAGCGAGTCCCGAGTCCGAATCCCGAGTACCGAGATCGAGTCCCGAGTCCCCAGTCCCGGGTCCCCAGTCCGAGTCCCGAGGCCAAGTCCCGAATCCGAGTCCCGAGACCCGAGTCCCGAGTCCCCAGTCCCCAGTCCTGGGTGCCGAGTCCAGAGTCCTGAGTCCCGAGCCCAAAGTCCCGAGTCCCGAACCCCGAGTCCGAGCCCTGAGCTCCGAACCCCAAGTCCCTAAACCTGACTCCCGAGTTCCAAGTCCCGAACCCCGTGCCCCGAGTCCCACACCCCAGTGCAGGGAACCGAGTCCCGAGTCCCGAGACCTGACTACCGAGTCCCGAGTCCCGAGTCCCGAGCCCGGAGTCCCGAGTACCTGGTCCCGAGCCCGGAGTCCCGAACCCGGAGTCCCGAGTCCAAGTACCGAGTCCCGAGGCCTGAGTGCGAGTCCCGAGTCCCCAGTCCGAGTCCCGAGTCCGAGTCCCGTGACCCGAGTTCCGAGTCCCGAGTCCCGAGCCCCGAGCCCGAAATGTCGAGTCCCGAGCCCTGAGTCGGAACACCGAGTCCGGTGTCCCAATTGCAAGTCCGAGTCTCGAGCCTTGAGCACTGAGTCCTGAGTCCCGCACCCCGAGCCCTGACTACCGAGTCCCGAGACCCGAGTCCAGAGACGTGAGCCTGAAGTCCAAAATCTCGAGTCCCGAGTCCGAGTCCCGAACCCCGAGACCAGAGTTCGAGCCCGAGTCCCTAGCCCCAGGTCCGAGTCCCGAGTCCGAGTCCCTAGTCCCGAGACCTGAGTCCCGAGTCCCAACCCCCGAGTCCTGAGTCCGAGTCCCTAGCCCCAAGTCACGAGTCCCCAGTCCCCAGTCCCGAGCGAAGAGCCCCGAATCTCGAGTCCCGAGTCCGAGTCCCGAGTGGGAGCCCAGAAACCGGAGTACCAAATCGCTAGTCCCGAGTCCCGAGCCCCGAGTCCAAGTCCTGAGTCCGAGCCCTGAGCCCCGAACCCTGAGTCCCTAACCCTGAGTTCCGAGCACCGAGTCCCGAACCTCGTACCCAGAGTCCCACACCCCAGAGCAGGGACCCGAGTCCCGAGCCCCGCGCCCGGAGCCCTGACTACCAAACCCCGAGACCCGAGTCCTGAGCCCCGAGTCCCGAGTGCGAGTCCCGAGTGCGAGTCCCGAGTGCGAGTCCCGAGTGCGAGTCCCGAGTCCCTAGCCCCAAGTCCCGAGTCCTGAACCCGAATTCCAAAATCGCGAGTGCCGAATCCGAGTCCCGAGCCCCGAGTCCAAGTACCGAGTCCCAAGTCCTGAGCCCCGAGTCCCGAGTCTCGGGTGTTGAGCCCGGAGTCCAAAGCCCGGAATCCAGAGTACCGGGTCCGGAGCCCGGAGTCCCGAGTCCCGGGTCCCGAACCCGGAGTTCCGAGTCCCGAGTCCCAAGTCCGAGTCCCGAGTTCGAAACCCGAGTCCCCAGTCCCGAGTCCCAAATCCCGAGTCCAGAGTCCTGAGTCCCGAGCCCGAAGTCCCGAGTACCGAGCCCCGAGTCCCGAGTCCCTAAACCTGAGTCCCGAGTTCCGAGTCCCGAACCCCGTGCCCCGAGTCCCACACCCCAGTGCAGGGACCCGAGTCCCGAGCCCCGCGCCCCGAGCCCTGACTACCGAGCACCGAGACCCGAGTCCTGAGCCCGAAGTCCAAAATCTCGAGTCCCGAGTCCGAGTCCCCAGTCCCGAGTCCCTAGTCCCGGGTCCGAGTCTCGAGTCCGAGTCCCTAGGCCAAGACCCGAGTCCGAGTCCCGAATCCTGAGCCCCGATTCCTTAGCCCCAAGTCCCGAGCCCCGAGTCCAGAGTCCGAGCCCCGAGCCCAAGTCCCTAGTTCCGGGTCCAAGTCCCGAGTCTCAGTCCCTAACCCCAAGCCCCGAGTCCCCAGTCCCGACTCCCAAGCCCCGAGTCCCTAGTCCCGAGTGCGAGTACCGAGCCCCGAGTCTGAGTCCCTAGTCCCGGGTCCCAGTCCCGAGTCCGAGTCCGTAGCCCCGAGGCCCGAGTCCCGAGTCCCAAGTTCCGAGGCACGAGTGCGAGTCTCGAGTCCGAGTCCCTAGCCCCGAGTCCCAAGTCCGAGTCCGAAGTCCAAAATCGCGAGTCCCGAGTCCGAATCCCGAGCCCCGAGCCTGAGTCCCTAGTCCCGGGTCCGAGTCCCAAGCGCTGAGTCCGAGTCCCTAGCCCCGAGGCCAGGGTCCCGAGTCCCGAGTTCCGTGTCCCGAGTCCGAATCCAGAGTCTCTAGCCCCGAGTCCGGAGTCCTGAGCCCCGAGTCCGAGTCCCGAGTTCCGAGGTCTGAGTCCGTGTCCGGAGTCCCGAGGGAGAGTCCCTAGCCCCGAGTCCCGAGTCCGAGTCCCCAGTCCCGAGCCCGAGTTCCCAGTCCCGAGTCCAAGTACCGAGTCCCAAGTCCTGAGCCCCGAGTCTGAGTCTGGAGTCCCGAGTACCGGGTCACGAGTCCCGGGTCCCGAGCCCGGAGTCCCGAGTCCCGGGTCCCAAGCCCGGAGTCCCGAGTCCCGAGCCCGGAGTCCCAAACTCGGAGTCCCGAGTCCCGGCTCCCGCACCCGGAGTCCCGAGCCCAAGTAGCGAGTCCCGAGTCCGAATCCCGAGTACCGAGATCGAGTCCCGAGTCCCCAGTCCCGGGTCCCCAGTCCGAGTCCCGAGGCCAAGTCCCGAATCCGAGTCCCGAGACCCGAGTCCCGAGTCCCCAGTCCCCAGTCCCGGGTGCCGAGTCCAGAGTCCTGAGTCCCGAGCCCAAAGTCCCGAGTCCCGAACCCTGAGTCCGAGCCCTGAGCTCCGAACCCCAAGTCCCTAAACCTGACTCCCGAGTTCCAAGTCCCGAACCCCGTGCCCCGAGTCCCACACCCCAGTGCAGGGAACCGAGTCCCGAGTCCCGAGACCTGACTACCGAGTCCCGAGTCCCGAGTCCCGAGCCCGGAGTCCCGAGTACCTGGTCCCGAGCCCGGAGTCCCGAACCCGGAGTCCCGAGTCCAAGTACCGAGTCCCGAGGCCTGAGTGCGAGTCCCGAGTCCCCAGTCCGAGTCCCGAGTCCGAGTCCCGTGACCCGAGTTCCGAGTCCCGAGTCCCGAGCCCCGAGCCCGAAATGTCGAGTCCCGAGCCCTGAGTCGGAACACCGAGTCCGGTGTCCCAATTGCAAGTCCGAGTCTCGAGCCTTGAGCACTGAGTCCTGAGTCCCGCACCCCGAGCCCTGACTACCGAGTCCCGAGACCCGAGTCCAGAGACGTGAGCCTGAAGTCCAAAATCTCGAGTCCCGAGTCCGAGTCCCGAACCCCGAGACCAGAGTTCGAGCCCGAGTCCCTAGTCCCAGGTCCGAGTCCCGAGTCCGAGTCCCTAGTCCCGAGACCTGAGTCCCGAGTCCCAACCCCCGAGTCCTGAGTCCGAGTCCCTAGCCCCAAGTCACGAGTCCCCAGTCCCCAGTCCCGAGCGAAGAGCCCCGAATCTCGAGTCCCGAGTCCGAGTCCCGAGTGGGAGCCCAGAAACCGGAGTACCAAATCGCTAGTCCCGAGTCCCGAGCCCCGAGTCCAAGTCCTGAGTCCGAGCCCTGAGCCCCGAACCCTGAGTCCCTAACCCTGAGTTCCGAGCACCGAGTCCCGAACCTCGTACCCAGAGTCCCGCACCCCAGAGCAGGGACCCGAGTCCCGAGCCCCGCGCCCGGAGCCCTGACTACCAAGCCCCGAGACCCGAGTCCCTAGCCCCAAGTCCCGAGTCCTGAACCCGAATTCCAAAATCGCGAGTGCCGAATCCGAGTCCCGAGCCCCGAGTCCAAGTACCGAGTCCCAAGTCCTGAACCCCGAGTCCCGAGTCTCGGGTGTCGAGCCCGGAGTCCAAAGCCCGGAATCCAGAGTACCGGGTCCGGAGCCCGGAGTCCCGAGTCCCGGGTCCCGAACCCGGAGTTCCGAGTCCCGAGTCCCAAGTCCGAGTCCCGAGTTCGAAACCCGAGTCCCCAGTCCCGAGTCCCAAATCCCGAGTCCAGAGTCCTGAGTCCCGAGCCCGAAGTCCCGAGTACCGAGCCCCGAGTCCCGAGTCCCGAGTCCCTAAACCTGAGTCCCGAGTTCCGAGTCCCGAACCCCGTGCCCCGAGTCCCACACCCCAGTGCAGGGACCCGAGTCCCGAGCCCCGCGCCCCGAGCCCTGACTACCGAGCCCCGAGACCCGAGTCCCGAGTCCTGAGCCCGAAGTCCAAAATCTCGAGTCCCGAGTCCGAGTCCCCAGTCCCGAGTCCCTAGTCCCGGGTCCGAGTCTCGAGTCCGAGTCCCTAGGCCAAGACCCGAGTCCGAGTCCCGAATCCTGAGCCCCGATTCCTTAGCCCCAAGTCCCGAGCCCCGAGTCCAGAGTCCGAGCCCCGAGCCCAAGTCCCTAGTTCCGGGTCCAAGTCCCGAGTCTCAGTCCCTAACCCCAAGCCCCGAGTCCCCAGTCCCGACTCCCGAGCCCCGAGTCCCTAGTCCTGAGTGCGAGTACCGAGCCCCGAGTCTGAGTCCCTAGTCCCGGGTCCCAGTCCCGAGTCCGAGTCCGTAGCCCCGAGGCCCGAGTCCCGAGTCCCAAGTTCCGAGGCACGAGTGCGAGTCTCGAGTCCGAGTCCCTAGCCCCGAGTCCCAAGTCCGAGTCCGAAGTCCAAAATCGCGAGTCCCGAGTCCGAATCCCGAGCCCCGAGCCTGAGTCCCTAGTCCCGGGTCCGAGTCCCAAGCGCTGAGTCCGAGTCCCTAGCCCCGAGGCCAGGGTCCCGAGTCCCGAGTTCCGTGTCCCGAGTCCGAATCCAGAGTCTCTAGCCCCGAGTCCGGAGTCCTGAGCCCCGAGTCCGAGTCCCGAGTTCCGAGGTCTGAGTCCGTGTCCGGAGTCCCGAGGGAGAGTCCCTAGCCCCGAGTCCCGAGTCCGAGTCCCCAGTCCCGAGCCCGAGTTCCCAGTCCCGAGTCCCGAGTCCAAGTACCGAGTCCCAAGTCCTGAGCCCCGAGTCTGAGTCTGGAGTCCCGAGTACCGGGTCACGAGTCCCGGGTCCCGAGCCCGGAGTCCCGAGTCCCGGGTCCCAAGCCCGGAGTCCCGAGTCCCGAGCCCGGAGTCCCAAACTCGGAGTCCCAAGTACCGGGTCCCGAGCCCGGAGTCCCGAGTCCAAGAACCGAGTCCCGAGTCCCGAGTCCGTATCCCGAGTCCCGAGTTCGAGTCCCTAGTCCCCAGTTCCGAGTCCGCAGTCGCAAGTCCCCAGTCCGAGTGCGAGTCCCGAGTCCGAGTCCCGTGACCCA
The DNA here is from genome assembly GCA_020746105.1 of Trogon surrucura. NCBI lineage: Eukaryota > Metazoa > Chordata > Aves > Trogoniformes > Trogonidae > Trogon > Trogon surrucura. The sequence continues at coordinate 136,610 of JAJGST010000016.1, forward strand.
ATTTCGGAGTCCTGAGCCCCGAGTCCCGAGTCCAGAGTCCTGAGTCCCGAGCCCGAAGTGTCGAGTCCCGAGCCCCGAGTCAGAGCACCGAGTCCGGTGTCCCAAATCGCGAGTCCGAGTCTCGAGCCTTGAGCACTGAGTCCCAAGTCCCGCGCCCCGAGACCCGACTACCGAGCCCCGAGTCCCGAAACGTGAGCCTGAAGTCCAAAATCTCGAGTCCCGAGTCCGAGTCCCGAACCCCGAGACCAGAGTCCAAGCCCGAGTCCCTAGTCCCAGGTCCGAGTCCCGAGTCCGAGTCCCCAGCCCCGAGACCCGAGTCCCAACCCCCGAGTCCTGAGTCCGAGTCCCTAGGCCCAAGTCCCGAGTCCGAGTCCCTAGTCCCGAGACCCGAGTCCCAACCCCCGGGTCCTGAGTCCGAGTCCCTAGCCCCAAGTCCCGAGTCCCGAGTCCCCAGTCCCTAGACCCGAGTCCCGAGACAAGAGCACCGAATCTCGAGTCTCGAGTTCGAGCCCAGAAACCGGAGTACCAAATCGCTAGTCCCGAGTCCCGAGCCCCGAGTCCAAGTCCTGAGTCCCGAGTCCGAACCCCGAACCCCGAGTCCCTAACCCTGAGTCCCGAGCACCGAGTCCCGAACCCCGTACCCCGAGTCCCGCACGCAGTGCAGGGACCCGAGTCCCGAGCCCCGCGCCCCGAGCCCTGACTACCAAGCCCCGAGACCCGAGTCCTGAGACCCGAGTCCCGAGTCCTGAGCCCGAAGTCCAAAATCGTGAGTCCCGAGTCCGAGTCCCGAGCCCCAAGTCCATAGTCCCGAGCCCCGAGTCCAAGTACGGAGTCCCAAGTCCTGAGCCCCGACTCCCGAGTCCGAGTACCGGGTCACGAGTCCTGGGTCCCGAGTCCCGGGTGCCGAGCCCGGAGTCCCGAGTCCCGGGTGCCGAACCCGGAGTCCCAAGCCCGGAGTCCCGAGTCCCGGGTCCCGAACTCGGAGTCCCGAGTCCAAGTACCGAGTCCCGAGTCCGAATCCCGAGTCCCGAGTTCGAGTCCCGAGTCCCGAGTTCCGAGTCCCCAGTCCCGAGTCCCGAGGCCCGAGTGCGAGTCCCTAGTCCCGGGTCAGAGTCCCGAGTCCGAGTCAGTAGCCCCGAGACCGTGTCCTGAGTCCCGAGCCCCGAGCCCGAGTCCTTGGCCCCAAGTCCCGAGCCCCGAGTCCCAACTTCCGAGCCCCGAGCCCGAGTCCCTAGTCCCGGGTCCAAGTCCCGAGTCTGAGTCCCTAACCCCTAGTCCCGAGTCCTCAGTCCCAACTTCCGAGCCCCGAGTCCCTAGTCCCGAGTGCGAGTACCGAGCCCAGAGTCTGAGTCCCTAGTCCCGGGTCCCAGTCCTGAGTCCGAATCCGTAGCCCCGAGTCCCGAGTTCCGTGTTCCGAGTCCCGAGTCCCATGTTCCGAGGCCCGAGTGCGAGTCCTGAGTCCCGAGTGCGAGTCTCGAGTCCGAGTCCCTAGTCCCGAGTCCCGAGTCCGAAGTCCAAAATCGCGAGTCCCGTGTCCGAATCCCGAGCCCCGAGCCTCAGTCCCTAGTCCCGGGTCCGAGTCCCGAGTGCCGAGTCCGAGTTCCGTGCCCCGAGGCCAGGGTCCCGAGTACCGAGTTCCGTGTTCCGAGTCCAGAGTCCTTAGCCCCGAGTCCGGAGTCCTGAGCCCCGAGTCCCGAGTCCCGAGGTCTGAGTCCACGTCCCGAGTCCCAAGTGCGAGTCCCTAGCCCTGAGTCCCGAGTCCGAGTCCCGAGCCCGAGTCCCCAGTCCCGAGCCCCGAGTCCCGAGACCAAGTACCGAGTCCCAACTCCTGAGTCCAGAGCCCGAGTACCGGGTCACGAGTCCCGGGTCCCGAGCCCGGAGTCCCGAGTCCCGGGTCCCGAGCCCGGAGTCCCGAGTCCCGGGTCCCGAGCCCGGAGTCCCGAGTCCCGAGCCCGGAGTCCCAGGCCCGGATTCCCTGACTACCGAGCCCCGAGACGCGAGTCCCAAAACATGAGCCCTAAGTCCAAAATCGCGAGTCCCGAGTCCGAGTCACGAGCCCCGAGACCCGAGTCCGAGACCCGAGTCCCGAGCCCCGAGTCCCCAGTTCCGAGTCCCGGGTGTCGAGTCCAGAGTCCTGAGTCCCGAGCCCGAAGTCCCGAGTCCCCAGCCCCGAACCCCGAGCCCCGAATCCCGAGTCCCTAAACCTGAGTCCCGAGTTCCGAGTCCCGAACCCCGTGCCCCGAGTCCCACACCCCAGTGCAGGGACCCGAGTCCCGAGTCCCGAGCCTCGCGCCCCGAGCCCTGACTACCAAGCCCCGAGACCCGAGTCCCGAGTCCTGAGCCCAAAGTCCAAAATCGCGAGTCCCGAGTCCAAGTCCCTAGTCCCGGGTCCGAGTCCCGAGTCCGAGTCCCTAGCCCCGAGACCCGAGTCCCTAGTCCCGAGTGCGAGTACCGAGCCACGAGTCTGAGTCTCTAGTCCCGGGTCCCAGTCTCGAGTGCCGAGTCCCTAGTTCCGAGGCCCGAGTGCGAGTCCTGAGTCCTGAGTGCGAGTCTCGAGTCTGAGTCGCTAGCCTCGATTCCCGAGTCCCAGTCCGAAGTCCAAAATCGCGAGTCCCAAGTCCGAGCCCCGAGTCCGAGTCCCTAGTCCCTAGCCCCGAGGCCAGGGTCCTGAGTCCCGAGTTCCATGTCCTGAGTGCGAGTCCAGAGTCCCTAGCCCCGAGTCAGGAGTCCTGAGCCCCGAGTCTGAGTCCCGAGTTCCGAGGTCTGGGTCCATGTCCCGAGTCCCGAGGGCGAGTCCCTAGCCCCGAGTCCCGAGTCCGAGTCCCCAGTCCCGAGCCCAAGTCCCGAGTCCCGAGTCCAAGTACCGAGTCCCAAGTCATGAGCCCAGAGCCCCGAGTCTGAGTCCAGAGTCCCGAGTACCGGGTCACGAGTCCCGGGTCCCGAGCCCGGAGTCCCGAGTCCCGAGCCCGGAGTCTCGAGTACCTGGTCCCGAGCCCGGAGTCCCGAACCCGGAGTCCCGAGTCCAAGTACCGAGTCCCGAGGCCTGAGTGCGAGTCCCGAGTCCCCAGTCCGAGTCCCGAGTCCGAGTCCCGTGACCCGATTTCGGAGTCCTGAGCCCCGAGTCCCGAGTCCAGAGTCCTGAGTCCCGAGCCCGAAGTGTCGAGTCCCGAGCCCCGAGTCAGAGCACCGAGTCCGGTGTCCCAAATCGCGAGTCCGAGTCTCGAGCCTTGAGCACTGAGTCCCAAGTCCCGCGCCCCGAGACCCGACTACCGAGCCCCGAGTCCCGTAACGTGAGCCTGAAGTCCAAAATCTCGAGTCCCGAGTCCGAGTCCCGAACCCCGAGACCAGAGTCCAAGCCCGAGTCCCTAGTCCCAGGTCCGAGTCCCGAGTCCGAGTCCCCAGCCCCGAGACCCGAGTCCCAACCCCCGAGTCCTGAGTCCGAGTCCCTAGGCCCAAGTCCCGAGTCCGAGTCCCTAGTCCCGAGACCCGAGTCCCAACCCCCGGGTCCTGAGTCCGAGTCCCTAGCCCCAAGTCCCGAGTCCCGAGTCCCCAGTCCCTAGACCCGAGTCCCGAGACAAGAGCACCGAATCTCGAGTCTCGAGTTCGAGCCCAGAAACCGGAGTACCAAATCGCTAGTCCCGAGTCCCGAGCCCCGAGTCCAAGTCCTGAGTCTGAACCCCGAACCCCGAGTCCCTAACCCTGAGTCCCGAGCACCGAGTCCCGAACCCCGTACCCCGAGTCCCGCACGCAGTGCAGGGACCCGAGTCCCGAGCCCCGCGCCCCGAGCCCTGACTACCAAGCCCCGAGACCCGAGTCCCGAGTCCTGAGACCCGAGTCCCGAGTCCTGAGCCCGAAGTCCAAAATCGTGAGTCCCGAGTCCGAGTCCCGAGCCCCAAGTCCATAGTCCCGAGCCCCGAGTCCAAGTACGGAGTCCCAAGTCCTGAGCCCCGACTCCCGAGTCCGAGTACCGGGTCACGAGTCCTGGGTCCCGAGTCCCGGGTGCCGAGCCCGGAGTCCCGAGTCCCGGGTGCCGAACCCGGAGTCCCAAGCCCGGAGTCCCGAGTACCGGGTCCCGAGACGTGAGCCCGAAGTCCAAAATCGCGAGTAGCGAGTCCGAGACCCGAGCCCCGAGACCAGAGTCCGAGCCCGAGCCCCTAGTCCCAGGTCCGAGTCCCGAGTCCGAGTCCCTAGCCCCGAGACCCGAGTCCCGAGTCCCAACCCCCGAGTCCTGAGTCCGAGTCCCTAGCCCCAAGTCCCGAGTCCCCAGTCCCGAGACCCGAGTCCCGAGCCCCGAATCTCGAGTCCCGAGTCCGAGTCCCGAGTGGGAGCCCAGAAACCGGAGTACCAAATCACTAGTCCCGAGTCCCGAGCCCCGAGTCCAAGTCCTGAGTCCCGAGCCGAGCCCTGAGCCCCGAACCCCGAGCCCTAACCCTGAGTCCCGAGCACCGAGTCCCGAACCCCGTACCCCGAGTCCCGCACCCCAGTGCAGGGACCCGAGTCCCGAGCCCCGCGTCCCGAGCCCTGACTACCAAGCCCGAAGACCCGAGTCCCGAGTCCTGAGCCCCGAGTCCCGAGTGCGAGTCCCGAGTCCCTAGCCCCAAGTACCGAGTCCCGAGCCCGAATTCAGAAATCGCGAGTCCCGAGTCCGAGTCCCGAGACCATAGTCCGCGTCCCGAGTCCCAAGTCCCCAGTCCCGAGCCAGAGTCCGGAGTCCCGAGACCGAGTCCGAAGTCCCGAGTGCAAGTACCGAGTCCCGAGTCAAAGTACCGAGTCCCGAGTCCTGAGCCCAGAGCCCCGAGTCTGAGTCCGGAGTCCCGAGTCCGAGTACCGGGTCACGAGTACCGGGTCACGAGTCCCGGGTCCCGAGCCCGGAGTCCCGAGTCCAAGTACCGAGTCCCGAGTCCGAATCCCGAGTCCCGAGTTCGAGTCCCCAGTTCCGAGTCCCCAGTCCCGAGTCCCCAGTCCCGAGTAGAGAGTCCTGAGTCCCGAGCCCAAAGTCCCGAGCCCCGAACCCCGAGTCCCTAAACCTGAGTCCCGATTTCCAAGTCCCGAACCCCGTGCCCCGAGTCCCATACCCCAGTGCAGGGACGCGAGTCCCGAGTCCTGAGCCTCGCGCCCCGAGCCCTGGCTACCGAGCCCCGAGACCTGAGTCCCGAGTCCTGAGCCCGAAGTCCAAAATCGCGAGTCCCGAGTCCGAGTCCCTAGTCCCGGGTCCGAGTCCCGAGTCCGAGTCCCTAGCCCCGAGACCGAGTCCCGAGCCCCGAGTCATTGGCCCCAAGTCCCGAGCTCCGAGTCCAGAGTCCGAGCCCTGAGCCCGAGTCCCTAGTCCCGGCTCCAAGTCCCGAGTCTGAGTCCATAACCCCAAGTCCCGAGTCCCCAGTCCCGATTCCCGAGCCCCGAGTCCCTAGTCCCGAGTGGGAGTACCGAGCCCCGAGTCTGAGTCCCTAGTCCCGGGTCCCAGCCCCGAGTCCGAGTCCCTAGCCCCGAGGCCCGAGTCCTGAGTTCCGTGTTCCGAGTCCCGAGTCCCAAGTTCCGAGGCCCGAGTGCGAGTCCTGAGTCCCGAGACCGAGTCTCGAGTTCCGAGGTCTGAGTCCATGTCCCGAGTCCCGAGTGCGAGTCCCTAGCCCCGAGTCCCGAGTCTAAGTACCGAGTCCCAAGTCCTGAGCCCAGAGCCCCGAGTCTGAGTCCAGAGTCCCGAGTCTGAGTACCGGGTCCCGAGTCCCGAGCCTGGAGTCCCGAATCCTGGGTTCTGAGCCGGAGTCCCGAGTCCCGGGTCCCGAACCTGGAGTCCCGAGTGCAAGTACCGTGTCCCGAGGCCGAATCCCGAGTCCCGAGAGCGAGTCCCGAGTCCGAGTCCCGTGACCCGAGTCCCGAGACCCGAGTCCCGAGCCGGAGCACCCAGTCCGGTGCCCCAAATCGCGAGTCCGAGTCTCGAGGCTTGAGCACTGAGTCCCGAGTCCCGCGCCCCGAGCCCTGACTACCGAGCCCCGAGACTCGAGTCCTTAGCCCGAAGTCCAAAATCGCGAGTCCTGAGTCCGAGTCCTAGTCCCGGGTCCGAGTCCCGAGTCCGAGTCCCTAGCCCCGAGACCGAGTCCTGAGCCCCGAGTCCTTGGCCCCAAGTCCCGAGCCCCGAGTCCAGAGTCCGAGCCCCGAGCCCGAGTCCCGGCTCCAAGTCCCGAGTCTGAGTCCATAACCCCAAGTCCCGAGTCCCCAGTCCCGATTCCCGAGCCCCGAGTCCCTAGTCCCGAGTGGGAGTACCGAGCCCCGAGTCTGAGTCCCTAGTCCCGGGTCCCAGCCCCGAGTTCCGAGTCCCAAGTTCCGAGGCCCGAGTGCGAGTCTCGAGTCCGAGTTCCTAGCCCCGAGTCCCGAGTCCGAGTCCGAAGTCCAAAATTGCGAGTCCCGAGTCCGAATCCCGAGCCCCGAGCCTGAGTCCCTAGTCTCGGGTCCGAGTCCCGAGTGTCGAGTCCGAGTCCCTAGCCCCAAGGCCAGGGTCCCGAGCCCCGAGTTCCGTGTCCCGAGTCAGAGTCCAAAGTCCCTAGCCCCGAGTCCCGAGTCCTGAGCCCCGAGTCCGAGTCCCGAGTTCCGAGGTCTGAGTCCATGTCCTGAGTGCAAGTCCCTAGCCCCGAGTCCCGAGTCCAAGTACCGAGTCCCCAGTCCTGACCCCAGAGCCCCGAGTCTGAGTCCGGAGTCCCGAGTCCGAGTACCGGGTCACAAGTCCGGGGTCCCGAGCCCGGAGTCCCGAGCCCGAGTCTGAAGTCCCGAGTCCAAGTACCGAGTCCGGAGTCCAAGTCCCAAGTCCCCAGTCCAGAGTCCCCAGTCCGAGCCCCGAGCCCTGAGTCCGAATCGTGAGTCCCGAGTTCGAGTCCCGATTCCAAAGTTCCGAGTCCCCAGTCCCGAGTCCCAAGTTCCGAGGCCCGAGTGCGAGTCCTGAGTCCCGAGTGCGAGTCTCGAGTCTGAGTTCCTAGCCCCGAGTCCCGAGTCCGAAGTCCAAAATCGCGAGTCCCGAGTCCGAATCCCGAGCCCCGAGCCTGAGTCCCTAGTCCCGGGTCCGAGTCCCGAGTGCCGAGTCCGAATCCCTAGCCCCGAGGCCAGGGTTCCGAGTCCCGAGTTCCGTGTCCCGAGTCCGAGTCCAGAGTCCCTAGCCCCGAGTCCGGAGTCCGGAGCCCTGAGTCCGAGTCCCGAGTTCCGAGGTCTGAGTCCATGCCCGAATCCCGAGCCCGAGTCCCCACTCCCGAGCCCCGAGTCCAAGTCCCGAGTCCCAAGTCCTGAGCCCCGAGTCCAGAGTCTGAGTCCGGAGTCCCAAGTCGGAGTACCGGGTCACGAGTCCCGGGTCCCGAGCCCGGAGTCCCGAGTCCGGGGTCCCGAACCCGGGGTCCCGAGTCCCGGGTCCCGAACCCGGAGTCCCGAGTCCCGGGTCCCGAACCCGGAGTCTCGAGTCCCAGTACCGAGTCCCGAGTCCGAATCCCGAGTCCCGCGTTCGAGTCCCGAGTCCCCAGTACCGAGTCCCCAGTCCCGAGTCCCCAGTCCCGAGTCCAGAGTCCCCAGTCCCGAGCCCGAAGTGCCGAGTCCAGAGCCCCGAGTCGGAGCACCGGGTCCGGTGTCCCGAATCGCGAGTCCGAGTCTCGAGCCTTGAGCACTGAGTCCCGAGTCCCGCGCCCCGAGCCCTGACTACCGAGCCCCGACTACCGAGCCCCGAGACCCGAGTCCTCAGCCCGAAGTCCAAAATCGCGAGTCCCGAGTCCGAGTCCCTAGTCCCGGGTCCGAGTCCCGAGTCCGAGTCCCTAGCCCCGAGACCGAGTCCTGAGCCCCGAGTCCTTGGCCCCAAGTCCCGAGCCCCGAGTCCAGAGTCCGAGCCCCGAGCCCGAGTCCCTAGTTTCGGGTCCAAGTCCCGAGTCTGAGTCCATAAGCCCAAGTCCCGAGACCCCAGTCCCGACTCCCGAGCCCCGAGTCCCTAGTCCTGAGTGCGAGTACCGAGCCCCGAGTCTGAGTCCCTAGTCCCGGGTCCCAGCCCCGAGTCCGAGTCCCTAGCCCCGAGGCCCGAGTCCCGAGTTCCGTGTTCCGAGTCCTGAGTCCCAAGTTCCGAGGTCCGAGTGCTAGTCCTGAGTCCCGAGTGCGAGTCTCGAGTCCGAGTCCCTAGCCCTGAGTCCCTAGCCCGAGTCCGAAGTCCAAAATCGCGAGTCCCGAGTCCGAATTCCGAGCCCCGAGCCTGAGTCCCTAGTCCCGGGTCCGAGTCCCGAGTGTCGAGTCCGAGTCCCTAGCCCCGAGGCCAGGGTCCCGAGTCCCGAGTTCCGTGTCCCGAGTCTGAATCCAGAGTCCCTAGCCCCGAGTCCGGAATCCTGAGCCCCGAGGTCTGAGTCCATGTCCCGAGTCCCGAGTCCAAGTACCGAGTCCCAAGTCCTGAGCCCAGAGCCCCGAGTCTGAGTCTGGAGTCCCGAGTCCGAGTACCGGGTCACGAGTCCCGGGTCCCGAGCCCGGAGTACCGCGTCCCGGGTCCCGAACCCGGAGTCCCGAGTCCAAGTACCGAGTCCCGAGTCCGAATCCCGAGTCCCGAGTTCGAGTCCCGAGCCCCCAGTTCCGAGTCCCCAGTCCGAGTCCCGAGACCCGAGTCCAGAGTCCCCAGTCCCGAGCCCGAAGTGCCGAGTCCCGAGCCCCGAGTCGGAGCACCGTGTCCGGTGTCCCAAATCACGAGTCCGAGTCTCGAGCCTTGAGCACTGAGTCCCGAGTCCCGCACCCAGACCCCTGACTATGGAGCCCCGAGACCCGAGTCCTTAGCCCGAAGTCCAAAATCGCGAGTCCCGAGTCCGAGTCCCTAGTCCCGGGTCCGAGTCCCGAGTCCGAGTCCCTAGCCTCGAGACCCGAGTCCTGAGCCCCGAGTCCTTGGCCCCAAGTCCCGAGCGGGATTACAGAGCCCCGAGTCTGAGTCCATAGTCCCGGGTCCCAGTCCCGACTCCGAGTCCCTAGCCCCGAGGCCCAAGTCCCGAGTTCCGTGTTCCGAGTCCCAAGTTCCGAGGCCCGAGTGCGAGTCCTGAGTCCCGCGTGCGAGTCTCGAGTCCGAGTCCTAAGCCCCGAGTCCGAGTCCGAAGTCCAAAATCGCGAGTCCCGAGTCCGAATCCCGAGCCCCGAGCCTGAGTCCCTAGTCCCAGGTCCGAGTCCCGAGTGTCGAGTCCGAGTCCCTAGCCCCGAGGCCAGGGTCCCGAGTCCCGAGTCCGAGTCCAGAGTCCCTAGCCCCGAGTCCTGAGTCCGGAGTCCTGAGCCCCGAGTCCGAGTCCCGAGTCGGAGCACCCAGTCCGGTGTCCCAAATCGCGAGTCCAAGTCTCGAGCCTTGAGCACTGAGTCCCGAGTCCCGCGCCCCGAACCCTGACTACCGAGCCCCGAGACCCGAGTCCCGAGACGTGAGCCCGAAGTCCAAAATCTCGAGTCTTGAGTCCCAACCCCCGAGTCCTGAGTCCTTGTCCCTAGCTCCAAGTCCCGAGTCCCGAGTCCCCAGTCCCGAGCCCGGAGTCCTGAGCCAAGAGCCCCGAATCTCGAGTCCCAAGTCCGAGTCCTGAGTTCGAGTCCCGAGTGGGAGCCCAGAAACCGGAGTACCAAATCGCTAGTCCCAAGTCCCAAGCCCCGAGTCCAAGTCCTGAGTCCCGAGTCCGAGCCCTGAGCCCCGAACCCTGAGTCCCTAAACCTGAGTCCCTGAGCACCGAGTCCCGAACCCTGTACCCCGAGTCCCGCACCCCAGTGCAGGGACCCGAGTCCCGAGCCCCGCGCCCCGAGCCCTGACTACCAAGCCCCGAGACCCGAGTCCCGATTCCCGAGTCCCTAGCCCCAAGTCCCGAGACCCGAGTCCTGAGCCCGAAGTCCAAAATCGCGAGTCCCCAGTCCGAGTCCCGAGTCCCTAGTCCCAAGTCCCGAGTCCCGAGTCCTGAGCCAGAAGTCCAAAATCTCGAGTCCGAAGCCCGGAGTCCCGAGTACCGGGTCCCGAGCCCGGAGTCCCGAGTCCAAGTACCGAGCCCCGAGTCCTGAGTTCGAGTCCCGAGTCCCCAGTCCGAGTCCCGAGGCCAGAGTGCGAGTCCTGAGTCCCGAGCCCTGAGTCGCGAGCCCCGAGTCCCGAGCCCCGAACCCCGTGCCCCGGATCCCACACCCCAGTGCAGGGACCCGAGTCCCGAGTCCCGAGCCCCGCGCCCCGAGCCCTGACTACCGAGCCCCGAGACCCGAGCCCGAAGTCCAAAATCGCGAGTCCCGAGTTCGAGTCCCGAGTCCCCAGTTCCGAGTCCCCAGTCCCGAGTCCCAATTCCGAGTCCCGAGGCCAGAGTGCGAGCCCCGAGTCCCGAGCCCCGAACCCCACACCCCAGTGCAGGGACCCGAGCCCCGCGCCCCGAGCCCTGACTACCGAGACCCGAGTCCCGAGTCCTGAGCCCGAAGTCCAAAATCGCGAGTCCCGAGTCCGAGTCCCGAGCCCGAGTCCTTAGTCCCGGGTCCGAGTCCCGAGTCCTGAGCCCCGAGTCCAGAGTCCGAGCCCCGAGCCCGAGTCCCTAGTCCCGGGTCCAAGTCCCGAGTCTGAGTCCCTAACCCCAAGTCCCGAATCCCCAGTCCCGAGCCCCGAGTCTGAGTCCCGAGTCCGAGTCCAGAGTCCCTAGCCCCGAGTCCGGAGTCCTTAGCCCCGAGTCCGGAGTCCCGAGTTCCGAGGTCTGAGTCCATGTCCCGAGTCCCGAGCCCGATTCCCCACTCCCGAGCCCCGAGTCCAAGTACCGAGTCCCAAGTCCTGAGCCCCGAGTCTGAGTCCGGAGTCCCGAGTCCGAGTACCGGGTCACGAGTCCCCAGTCCCGAGCCCGGAGTCCCGAGTCCCGGGTCCCGAGCCCCGGGTCGCGAGCCCGGAGTCCCGAGTCCGTAGTCCCGAGTCCCCAGTCCCGAGCCCGGAGCCCCGAGCTCGGAGTCCCGAGTCCCCAGTCCCGAAACCGGAGTCCCCAGTCCAAGTACCGAGTCCCGAGTACGAATCCCGAGACCCGAGTCCCGAGTGCCGAGTCCAGAGTCCTGAGTCCCGAGTCGGAGCACCGAGTCCGGTTTCCCAAATCGCGAGTCCGAGTCTCGAGCCTTGAGCACTGAGTCCCGAGTCCCGCGCCCCGAGCCCTGACTACCGAGCCCCGAGACCCGAGTCCCGAGACCTGAGCCCGAAGTCCAAAATCATGAGTCCCGAGTCCGAGTCCCGAGCCCCGAGACCAGAGTCCGAGCCAGAGTCCCTAGTCCCAGGTCCGAGTCCCGAGTCCCGCGCCCCGAGCCCTGACTACCTAGCCCCGAGACCCGAGTCCCGAGACCTGAGCCCTAAGTCCAAAATCGCGAGTCCCGAGTCCGAGTCCCGAGCCCCGAGACCGGAGTCCGAGCCAGAGTCCCTAGTCCCAGGTCCGAGTCCCGAGTCCGAGTCCCTAGCCCCGAGACCCGAGTCCCTAGTCCCCAGTCCCGAGCCCCGAGTCCCGAGCCAAGAGCCCCGAATCTCGAGTCCCGAGTCCGAGTTCGAGTCCCGAGTGGGAGCCCAGAAACCGGAGTACCAAATCGCTAGTCCCGACTCCCGAGCCCCGAACCAAGTCCTGAGTCCCGAGTCCGAGCCCTGAGCCCCGAATCCCAAGTCCCTAACCCTGAGTCCCGAGCACCGAGTCCCGAACCCCGTACCCCGAGTCCTGCAACCCAGTGCAGGGACCCGAGTCTCGTGACCCGCGCCCCGAGCCCTGACTACCAAGCCCCGAGACCCGAGTCCCAAGCCTCGAGTGCGAGTGCCGAGTCCGAGTTCCGAGACCCGAGACCCGAGCCCAAAGTCCAAAATCGCGAGTCCCGAGTCCGAGTCCCGAGCCCAGAGTCCGAGCCCCGACCCCGAGTCCCTAGCCCCAAGTCCCGAGTCCCGAGCCCAAGTCCTGAGTCCTGAGCCCGAGTCCGGAGTCCCGAGTCCAAGTACCGAGTCCCGAGTCGCCAGTCCCGAGTCGCCAGTCCCGAGTCGCCAGTCCCGAGTCGCCAGTCCCGAGTCGCCAGTCCCGAGTCGCCAGTCCCGAGTCGCCAGTCCCGAGTCCCCAGTCCCGAGTCCCCAGTCCCAACCCCGAGCCCTGAGTCCGAATCGCGAGTCCCGAGCCTCGAGTCCGAATCGCCAGTCCCGAGTACGAGCCCCGAGACCCGAGTACCAACCCTAGGTCCCGAGTCCTGAGCCCCAAGCCCCGAGTCCTGAGTAACGAGTCCGAGTCCTGAGTCCGAGTCCCGAGTCCGAGTCCCGAGCCCAGAGTCCCTAGCCCCGAATGCCGAGTCCGGAGTCCTGAGCCCCGAGTCCGAGTCCCGAGATCCGAGGTCTGAGTCCATGTCCCGAGTCCCGAGTGCGATTCTCTTGCCCCGAGTCCCGAGTGCGAGTCCCTAGCCCCGAGTCCGAGCCCCCAGTCCCGAGCCCGAGTTCCCAGTCCCGAGCCCCGAGTCCAAGTACCGAGTCCCAAGTCCTGAGCCCCGAGCCCCGAGTCTGAGTACCGGGTCACGAGTCCCGGGTCCCGAGTCCGGACTCCGAGTCCCGAGTCCAAGTCCCGACTCCGAGTCCCGAGTCCCAATCGTGAGTCCCGAGTACGAGCCCCGAGACCAGAGTACGAACCCTAGGTCCCGAGTCCTGAGCCCCGAGCCCCGTGTCCGATCCCAAGCCCAGAGTCCCGAGTCCGGAGTCTGGAGTCCCCAGTCCCGGGTCCGAGTCCCGGGTCCTGAGCCCGGAGTCCCGGGTCCGAGTTCCGAGTCCAAGTACCAAGTCCCGAGTCCCGAGCCCCGAATCCCCAGCACCGGGTCCCGAATCCCACGCCCCCAGTCTGGTACCCCAGTCCAGACACCTGAGACTCCTATCACCGGATCGGCAGCCTTCCCTCACCTTCTTATTAAGTGACACCCGTTTTGGACCTTACCGGATCACCTTGGGGTCACCATATGTGGGGTTCCATGCGAGGACAGGCGACTCCACACCAACACAACTCCCTCAAAGCTGCCATTTTATTGCAAAAGCAACACACATTTATCCTGTTCTTGCTTTGCATGCATCACATTGTCATTGGCTACAGCTGCTTGTGCAACATTCTGGCTCTGGTAACTGCTAATTGCCTGACAAGCCTGCATTTAGTATCCCACCAGCCAAGCCCTGTGCTCTGCACAGCTGATCCATTCAGTTCTTCACCAGCATGTCCAAATAGCAAAACCCCACAACTGAGTTGTGCTCCAAGAGAGAAGGGGACAGAAAGACAAACTGGTGCCGCTCTGCATCCACCCGTGACACCCTCGCCTCAGAACCCTGAACTGTTAAACTCGGGGTTCATGTGCCCGAGATATCCTTAATGAGACCCAGCCAAACCAATCTCAGACATTTTGAAGCCAAAACGCTGGTCCGAATCTCAAGTCCCGAGCTCCGCGCCCCGAGCCCTGACTCCCGAACGCCACGTCCCGATCCCTGAGCTTAGAGCCCCGAGTGCCGAGTCCCAAGCCCCAAGTGCCGAGTCCTGAGCCCAGAGACCCGAGCACCGAACCCTGAGTTCCGAGTCCTGAGCACCGAGTCCCGAACCCCGTGCCCATGTCCCGCGCCCCAAGTCCAGAGACCTGAGTCCCGAGTCCTGAGCCCGAAGTCCAAAATCAGGAGTCCCGAGTCCGAATCCCGAGCCCCGAGTCCAAGTACAGAGTACCAAGTCCTGAGCCCCGAGTCCCGAGCCCCGAGTCTGAGTACCGGGTCACGAGTCCCGGGTCCCGAGCCTGGAGTCCCGAGTCCGGAGTCCCGGGTCCCGAGCCCGGAGTCCCGAGCCCGGAGTCCCGAGCTCGGAGCCCCATGTCCCGGGTCCCGTACCCGGAGTCCCGAGTCCAAGTAACGAGTCCCGAGTCCGAATCCCGAGTACGAGTCCCAAGTCCCGAATCCCGAGTCCCGAGCCCCTAAACCTGAGTCCCGAGTTCCGAGTCCCGAACCCCGTGCCCCGAGTCCCACACCCAAGAGCAGGGACCCGAGTCCCGAGTCCCGAGCCCCGCGCCCGAGCCCTGACTACCAAGCCCCGAGACCCGAGTCCTGAGTCCTGAGCCCGTAGTCCAAAATCGCGAGTCCCGAGTCCGAGTCCCTAGCCCCGAGACCCGAGTCCCGAGTCCTGAGCCCCGAGTCCTTAGACCCGAGTCCAGAGCCCCGAGTCCAGAGTCCGAGCCCCGAGCACCGAGCCAAGAGTCTGAGTCCCTAGTCCCGGGTCCCAGTCCCGAGTCCGAGTCTCTAGCCCCGAAGCCCGAGTTCCGTGTTCCGAGTCCCGAGTCCAAAGTTCCGAGGCTCGAGTGCCGAGTCCGAGTCCCTAGCCCCGAGGCCAGGGTCCCGAGTCCAGAGTCCTGAGCCCCGAGTCCGAGTTCCGAGGTTTGAGTCCATGTCCCGAGTCCCGAGTGCGAGTCCCTAGCCCCCAGTCCGAGTCCCCAGTCCCAAGCCCCGAGTCCCCAGTCCGAGTCTGAGTCCGGAGTCCCGAGCTCGAGTACCGGGTCACGAGTTCCGGGTCCTGAGCCCGGAGTCCCGAGTCCCGGGTCCAAGTACCGAGTCCCGAGTCCCTAGTCCCAATCCCGAGTCCTGAGTTCGAGTCCCAAGTTCCGAGTCCCCAGTCCGAGTCCCCAGTCCTGAGACCCGAGTCCCGAGTCCATGTACCGAGTCCCGAGCCCGTGTCCGGAGTCCGGAGTCCCCAGTCTGGAATCCCCAGTCCAGAGTCCCGGAGTCCCTAGTTCAAGTACCGAGTCCCGAGCCCCGAGTCCGAATCCCGAGTCACGAGTTTGAGTCCCGAATCCCCAGTCCCGAGTCCCGAGTCCGAATCACGAGTCCCGAGCCTCGAGTCCAAATCGCGAGACCCGAGTACGAGCCCCGAGACAGGAGTACGAACCCTAGTTCCCGAGTCCTGAGCCCCAAACCCTGAGTCCTGAGTAACAAGTCCGAGTCCTGAGTCCGAGTCCCGAGTGCCGAGCACAGAGTCCCTAGCCCGAGTTCGGAGTCCTGAGCCCCGAGTCCGAGTCCCGAGTTCCGAGGTCTGAGTCCATGTCCCGAGTCCCGAGTCCGAGTCCCCAGTCCCGAGCCCCGAGTCCAAATACCGAGTCCCAAGTCCTGAGCCCCGAGTCTGAGTCCGGAGTCCCGAGTCCGAGTACCGGGTCACGAGTCCCGGGTCCCGAGCCCGGAGTCCCGAGTCCCGAGTCCCGAGCCCGGAGTCCCGAGTCCCGAGTCCCGAGCCCGGAGTCCCAAGCCCGGAGTCCCGAGTCCCGGGTCCCGAACCCGGAGTCCCGAGTCCAAGTACCGAGTCCCGAGTCCGAGTCCCGAGTCCGAGTCCCGAGTCCGAGTCCCGAGTCGCGAGCCCCGAGTCCCGAGCCCTGAGCCCCGAATCCCGAGTCCCTAACCCTGAGTCCCGAGTCCCGAACCCCGTACCCCGAGTCCCGCACCCCAGTGCAGGGACCCGAGTCCCGAGCCCCGCGCCCCGAGCCCTGACTACCAAGCCCCGAGACCCGAGTCCCGAGTCCCTAGCCCCAAGTCCCGAGTCCGAAGTCCAAAACCGCGAGTCCCGAGTCCGAGTCCCGAGCCCCGAGTGCAGAGTCGGAGCCCCGAGCCCGAGTTCCTAGTCCCGGGTCCGAGTCCCGAGTCTGAGTCAGTAGCCCCGAGACAGTGTCCTGAGTCCCGAGCCCCGAGTCCTGAGTCCGAGTCAGTAGCCCCGGGACAGTGTCCTGAGTCCCGAGCCCCGAGTCCTGAGCCCGAGTCCTTAGCCCTAAGTCCCGAGTCACGAGCCCCCAGTCCCGAGCCCCGAGTCCATGTTCCGAGTCCCGAGTTCCGTGTTCCGAGTCCCGAGTTCCGTGTTCCGAGTCCCCAGTCCCTAGCCCCAAGTCCCGAGTCCTGAGTCCGAGTCCCGGGTCCGGAGTCCCGAGTCCCAGGTCCTGAGCCCGGAGTCCCGAGTCCCGGGTCCTGAGCCCGGAGTCCCAAGTCCCGGGTCCCGAGCCCCCAGCACTGGGTCCACAGCACCGAATCCCGAATCCCGCGCCCCGAGTCCGGCACCCCAGTCCGCAGACCTGAGACTCGTATCACCGGATCGGCAGCCTTCCCTCACCTTCTTATTAAGTGACACCCGTTTTGGACCTTACCCGATCACGTTGGGGTCACCATATGTGGGGTTCCATGCGAAGACAGGCGACTCCACACCAACACAACTCCCTCAAAGCTGCCATTTTATTGCAAAAGCAACACACATTTATCCTGTTCTTGCTTTGCATGCATCACATTGTCATTGGCTACAGCTGTTTGTGCAACATTCTGGCTCTGGTAACTGCTAATTGCCTGACAAGCCTGCATTTAGTATCCCACCAGCCAAGCCCTGTGCTCTGCACAGCTGATCCATTCAGTTCTTCAACAGCATGTCCAAATAGCAAAACCCCACAACTGAGTTGTGCTCCAAGAGAGAAGGGGACAGAAAGACAAACTGGTGCCGCTCTGCATCCACCCGTGACACCCTCGCCTCAGAACCCTGAACTGTTAAACTCGGGGTTCATGTGCCCGAGATATCCTTAATGGGACCCAGCCAAATAAATCTCAGACATTTTTGAGCCAAGACACTGGTCCGAGTCCCGAGCCCCAAGTCCCGAGCTCCGCGCCCCGAGCCCTGACTCCTGAGCCCCGAGTCCCGATCCCCGAGCTTAGAGCCCCGAGTGCCGAGTCCCAAGCCCCAAGTGCCGAGTCCTGAGCCCAGAGCCCCGAGCGCCGAACCCTGAGTTCCGAGTCCCGAGCACCGAGTCCCGAACCCCGTGCCCATGTCCCGCGCCCCAAGTCCAGAGCCCTGAGTCCCGAGTCCCGAGCACCGAGCCCAGAGTGCGTGTCCCGAGTCCCGAGACCAGCATCCCGAGCCCCGCGCCCGAACCCCGAATCCTGAGCCCCGAGACCCGAGTCCCGAGCCCCAAGCCCTGACTCCCGATCCGAGCCCTGAGCCCCGAACCCCGAGTCCCTAACCCTCAGTCCTGAGCACCGAGTCCCGAACCCCGTGCCCCAAGTCCCGCACCCCAGTGCGGGGACCCGAGTCCCGAGCCCAGCGCCCCGAGACCTGACTACCGAGCCCCGAGACTCGATACCAGAGTCCCGAGACCTGAGCCCGAAGTCCAAAATCCCGAGTCCAAGTCGCAAGCCCCGAGACCAGAGTCCGAGCCCGAGTCCCTAGTCCCGGGTCCGAGTCCCGACCCCGAGTCCCTAGCCCCAAGTCCTGAGTCCGAGTCCCCAGTCCCGAGTCTATGTACCGAGTCCCGAGTCCGGAGTCCCGAGCCCGAGTCCGAAGTCCCGAGTCCAGAGTCCCCAGTCCGGAGTCCCCAGTCCAGACTCCCCAGTTCAGAGTCCCCTGTCCCAGGTCCCGAGTCCAGAGTCCAAGTACCGAGTCCCAAGTCCTGAGCCCCGAGCCCTGAGTCTGAGTACCCGGTCACGAGTCCCGGGTCCCGAGCCCGGAGTCCCGAGTCCTGGGTCCAGAGCATCGAGTCCTGAGTCCCGACTCCGAGTCCGAGCCCTGTGCCCCACGTACTGAGTCCCGAGTCCCAACACTCGAGTCCGAGCCCTGTGCCCCACGTACTGAGTCCCGAGTCCCAACACTCGAGTCCAAGTCCCGAGTCCTGAGTCCCAAGTGCCGAGTCCAGAGCACCGAGTCCCGACTCCGAATCCCGAGTCCCGACTTCGATTCCCAAGTCCGAACCCTTTGCCCCGCGTCCTGAGTCCCGAGTCCGAGTCCCGAGTCCAGAATCCCGAGGCCCGAGTCCGAGCACCGAGCCCCGAGTCCCATACCCTGCGTCCTGATTCCTGAGTCCGAGTCCCGAGTCCGAATCCCGAGTCCGAGTCCCGAGCCCAAGCCCTGAGTCCCGAGTCCCGAGTCCAGAGCACCGATTTCCGAGTCCCGACTCCAAATCCCAAGTCCCGACTCCGAGTCCCGAGTCCGAGCCCTTTGCCCCGCGTCCTGAGTCCCGAGTCCGAAGACCCGAGTCCAAGTCCCGAGTCCCAGCCCGGTACCCTGCGTCCCGAGTCAAAAGTCCCAAGTCTGAGTCCTGAGTCCTGAGTCCCGAGTCCAGAATCCAGAGACCCGAGTCCCGAGTCCGAGTCCCGAGTCGTCAGTCCCGAGTCTGAGTCCCAAGCCCCAAGCCCCGAGTCCCGAGTCCGAATCAAGAGTCTCGAGTCCTGAGACCCGCGCCCCGAGTCCCGCACCCGAACCCCGAATCCTGAGCTGCGAGACCCGACTCCCGAACCCCGTGCCCCGAGCCCTGACTCCCGAGCCCCATGCCCCGATCCCCGAGCTTAGAGCACCGAGTCCCGAGTCCTGAGCCCCGAGTACGAGCCCCGAGCCCTGAGTCCCAAACCAGAATCCAGACACCCAAGTTCCGAGTCCGAGTCCCGAGTCTCAGTCCGAAGTCCGAGCCACGAGTCCAGAGTCCTGAGACCAGAGTCCGAGTCCGGGGTCCAGAATCCCGAGTCCGAGTCCCGAGTCCGAGCCCCGCGTCCTGACTCCCGCGTCCCAAATCCCGAGTCCAGAATCCCGAGTCCCGATTCCGAGCCCCGTGCTCCGCGTCCTGAGTCCCGAGTCCGAGTCCCGATTCCGAGTCCCGCGTCCGAATCCCAAGTCACGAGTCCAAGTCCCGAGCCCCAAGCCCCAAGTGCCGAGTCCAGAGCACCGAGTCCCGAGTCCGAATCCCGGGTCCCGAGTCCGAATCCCGGGTCCCGAGTCCTTTGCCCCGCCTCCTGAGTCCCGAGTCTCAAGACCCGAGTCCAAGTCCCGAGTCCAGTATCACGAGGCCCGAGTCCGAGCCCCGAGTCCAAGTCCCTTACACTGCGTCCTGAGTCCCGAGTCAAAAGTTCCGAGTCCGAGTCCCGAGTCCTCAGTCCCGGGTCCCCTGTCCAGAATCCAGAGACCCGTGTCCCGAGCCCCAAGTCCTGAGTCCGAGTCCCGAGTCCAGAGCACCGAGTCCTAGTCCCGACTCCGTTTCCCGAGTCCCGAGTCCGAGCACTGTGCCCCGCGTCCTGAGTCCCGAGTCCAATTCCGGAGTCCCGAGTCCGGAGTCCGAGCCCCGAGCCCAAGTCCCGAGTTTGAGCCCCGTGCCCCACGTCCCGAGTCCCTAGTCAAAAGTCCCGAGTCCGAGTCCCGACACCCGAGTCCCGAGTCCAGAATCCAGAGACCCGAGTCCCGAGTCTGAGTTCCAAGTCCGAGCCACGAGTCCAGAGTCCTGAGTCCAGAGTCCGAGTCCTGAGTCCCGAGTCCGAGTCCCGAGTCCCAAGCCCCGAGCCCAACGTCCTGACTCCCGTGTCCCGAATCCCGAGTCCAGAATCCAGAGTCCCGAACCCCGAGTCCCAAGTCCGAGACCCGTGCCGCGCGTCCTGAGTCCCGCGTCCCGAGTCCAGAGACCTGAGTCCCAAGTCCGAGCCCCGAGTCCCGACTCCGAATCCCAAGTCCCGACTCCGAGTCCCCAGTCCGAGTCCTTTGCCCCGCGTCCTGAGTCCCGAGTCCGAAGACCCGAGTCCCGAGTCCGAAGTCCCGAGTTCCGAGTCCTGAGTCTTAGTCCTGAGTTCCGAGGCCCGAGTCCCGACTGCGAGTCCTGAGTCCCGAGTCTGAGTCCCGGGTCCGAGTCCCGAGCCCCGAGTCCAGAGTCCAAGCCCCGAGTTCTGAGTGTGAGTCCCGAGTCCGAGTCCCTAGCCCAGAGTCCCGAGTCCGAGTCCGAAGTCGTGAGTCCCACGTCCGAGTCCCGAGCCCCGAGTCTGAGTCCCTAGTCCCGGGTCCGAGTCCTGAGTCCGAGTCCCTAGCCCCGAGTCCCGTGTCCCAAGTCCGAGCCCTGAGTCCGAGTCCCGAGTCCGAGTCCCCAGTCCCGAGTCCGAAACCCGAGTCCCGAGACCCGAGTGAGATTCCCGAGTCCCTAGTCCTGAGTCCCGAGCCGGAGCCCTAAGTCCTGAGTCCCGAATCCCGAGTGCGGAGCCCCGAGTCCCGAGTCCGAATCCCGAGTCCGAGCCCCGATCCCCGAGTTCAGAGCATCGAGTCCCGAGCCCGAGTCAGAGCCCCGAGTCCGAATCCCGAGTCCTGAGACCGCGTCCCGGGTCCCGAGTCCTAAGTCCTGAGACCCGAGCCCCGAGTCCTGAGTCCCGAGTACGAGACCTGAGCACCGAACCCCGAGTCCCTAACCCTGAGTCCCGAGCCCCGAGTCCGGAGTCCGAGCCCCGACTCCGAGTACCGAGCCCAAGTCCCGAGTCCAAGCCCCGTGCCCCACGTCCCCAGTCCCTAGTCAAAAGTCCCGAGTCCGAGTCCCGACACCCGAGTCCCGAGTCTGAGTCCCAAGTCCGAGCCACGAGTCCAGAGTCCTGAGTCCCGAGCACCGAGTCCCGAGTCCCAGTCCCGAGTCCGATCCCCGCGTCCTGACTCCCGCGTCCTGAATCCCGAGTCCCGAGTCCGAGCCCCGTGCTCCGCATCCTGAATCCCGAGTCCCGAGTCCGAGTCTCGAGTCTCTAGCCCCAAGACCTGAGTCCCGAGCCCCGAGACCCGAGTCCCGAACCCGAGTGGGAGCCCCGAAACAGGAGTACCAAATTGCTAGTCCCGAGTCCGAGTCTCGAGTCCCGAGCCCCGAGTCGGAGCACCGAGTCCGGTGTCCCAAATCGCGAGTCCGAGTCTCGAGCCTTGAGCACTGAGTTCCGAGTCAGAGTCCCGAGTCCGAGCCCCGAGCCGCGAGTCCAGAGCACCAAGTCCCGACTCTAAGTCCCGAGTCCCAGACCCGAGCCCCAAGCCCCGAGTCCGGAGTCACGAGACTAGAGCACCGAGTCCCGAGTCCAGACTCCGAGTCCCGAGTCCCAATCGCGAGTCCCGAGTACGAGCCCCGAGACCCGAGAACGAACCCTAGGTCCCGAATCCTGAGCCCCGAGTCCCGAGTCCGAGTCCCCAGTCCCGAGCCCCGAGTCCAAGTCCACAGTCCCGAGCCCGAATCCCGAGTCCACAGTCCCGAGTCCCTGGTCCCGAGCCCGGAGTCCCGAGCCCCGAGTCCGTTCCCTAGCCCCAAGTCCAAAATCGCGAGTCCCGAGTCCGAGTCCCGAGTCCAGAGTCTGAGCCCCGAGCCCGAGTCCCTAGTCCCGGGTCCGAGTCCTGAGTCCGAGTCAGTAGCCCCGAGACCCGAGTCCAAGTCCTTAGCCGGAAGTCCCGAGTCCGAGTCCCCAGTCCCGAGCCCCGAGCCAAGATCCCCGAATCCGAGTCCCGAGTCCGAGCCCCGAGTTGGGGCACCGAGTCCAGTGTTCCAAATCGCGAGTCCGTCTCGAACCTTGAGCACTGAGTTCCGAGTCCGAGTCCCGAGTCCGAGCCCCGAGCCCCAAGCCCTGAGTCGCTAGTCCAGAGCACCGAGTTCCGACTCTGAGTCCCGAGTCCGAGCCCCAAGCCCCGAGTCCGGAGTCACGAGACTAGAACACCGAGTACCAAGTCGGGACTCCAAGTCCCAAGTCCAAGTCCCGACTCCGAGTCCCGAGTCCCAATCGCGAGTCCCGAGTACGAGCCCCGAGACCCGAGTACGAACCCTAGGTCCTGAGTCCTGAGCCCCGAGTCCTGAGTAACGAGTCCCGAGTCCAAGTCCAGAGCCCAGAGTCCTGATCCCCGAGTCCCGAGTCTGGAGTCCCCAGTCCCGGGTCCGAGTCCCGAGTCCCAGGTCCTGAGCCCGGAGTCTCGAGTCCCGGATACGAGTCCCGAGTCCAAGTACCAAGTCCCAAGTCCCCAGCACCGAATCCCCAGCACCGAGTCCCGAACCCCGCGCCCCCAGTCTGGCACCCCAGTCCAGAGACCTGAGACTCGTATCACCGCATCGGCAGCCTTCCCTCACCTTCTTATTAAGTGACACCCGTTTTGGACCTTACCGGATCACCTTGGGGTCACCATATGTGGGGTTCCATGCGAGGACAGGCGACTCCACACCAACACAACTCCCTCAAAGCTGCCATTTTTTTGCAAAAGCAGCACACATTTATCCTGTTCTTGCTTTGCATGCATCACATTGTCATTGGCTACAGCTGTTTGTGCAACATTCTGGCTCTGGTAACTGCTAATTGCCTGACAAGCCTGCATTTAGTATCCCACCAGCCAAGCCCTGTGCTCTGCACAGCTGATCCATTCAGTTCTTCAACAGCATGTCCAAATAGCAAAACCCCACAACTGAGTTGTGCTCCAAGAGAGAAGGGGACAGAAAGACAAACTGGTGCTGCTCTGCATCCACCCGTGACACCCTCGCCTCAGAACCCTGAACTGTTAAACTCGGGGTTCATGTGCCCGAGATATCCTTAATGAGACCCAGCCAAACCAATCTCAGACATTTTTGAGCCAAAACGCTGGTCTGAATCTCAAGTCCCGAGCTCCGCGCCCCGAGCCCTGATTCCTGAGCCCCGAGTCCCGAACGCCATGTCCCGATCCCCGAGCTTAGAGCCCCGAGTGCCGAGTCCTGAGCCCCAAGTGCCGAGTCCCGAGCCCAGAGCCCCGAGCGCCGAACCCTGAGTTCCGAGTCCCGAGCACCGAGTCCCGAACCCAGTGCCCAAGTCCCGCGCCCCAAGTCCAGAGCCCTGAGTCCCGAGTCCCGAGCACCGAGCGCAGAGTCCTGAGTCCCACGTCCCGAGCCCAGAGTGCGTGTCCCGAGTCCCGAGCCCCGCGCCCGAACCCCGAATCCTAAGCCCCGAGACCCGAGTCCCGAGCCCCAAGTCCTGAGTCCCGAGTCCGAGCCCTGAGCCCCGAACCCTGAGTCCCTAACCCTGAATCCCCAGCACCAAGTCCCGAACCCCGTGCCCCGAGTCCCGCACCCCAGTGCAGGGACCTGAGTCCCGAGTCCCACGCCCCGAGCCCTGACTACCGAGCAACGAGACCCGAGTCCCGAAACGTCAGCCCGAAGTCCAAAATCGCGAGTCCCGAGTTCGAGTCCCGAGCCCCGAGACCAGAGTCCGAGCCCGAGTACCTAGTCCCAGGTCCGAGTCCCGAGTCCCTAGCCCCGAGTCCCGAGTCTTGAGTCCAAGTCCCTAGCCCCAAGTCCCGAGCCCCGAGTCCGAGTCCCGAGTACCGAGTCCCGAGTCCATGTACCGAGTCCCGAGACCGAGTCCAGAGTCCCGAGTCCAAGTACCGAGTCCCGAGTCCAAGTAAAGAGTCCCGAGTCCCCAGTCCCCAGTCCCGAGTCCCAATCCAGAGTCCCCAGTCCCGAGTCCCCAGTCCAGAGTCCCCAGTCCGAGTACCGGGTCCCGAGTCCTGGGTCCCGAGCCCAGAGTCCCGAGTCCCGAGTCCCTAGCCCTGAATCCCGAGTCTCGAGTCCCGACCCCCGAGTCCTGAGTCCGAGTCCCTAGCCCCAAGTCCCGAGTCCCGAGTCCGAGTCCCCAGTCCCGAGTCCTGAGTCCCGAAACCCGAGCCATGAGCCCTGAATCTCGATTCCCAAGTCCGAGTCCCGAGTTCGAGTCCTGAGTGGGAGCCCCGAAACCGGAGTACCAAATCGCTAGTCCCGAGTCCGAATCTCGAGTCCAAGTCCCGAGCCCCGAGTCCAGAGCCCCGAGTCCGAAGTCCAAAATCGCGAGCCCCGAGTCCCTAGTTCCAAGTCCCGAGTGACAAGTCCGTGTCCCAAGTCCCAAGTCCCGAGTCCCGAACCCCGAATCCGAGTCCCGAGTCCCGAGCCTCGGGTCCCGAGTCCCGAGTCCGGAGTCCCGAGTCCTGAGCCCGAGTCCCCAGTCCAGAGTCACGCGTGCCGAGTCCAGTGTACTGAGTCCCGAGTACCGAGTCCCCAGTCGTCAGTCCGAGTCCGAGCCCCCAGCCCCAAGTCTGAATCCCGAGTCCCGGGTCCCCAGTCCCTAGTCCCAAGTCCGAGTCCCCAGTCCGAAGTCCAAAATCGCGAGTCCCAAGTCCCGAGCACCGAGTCCAGAGTCTCGAGTCCCGAGTCCGAGTCCCTAGCCCCGAGGCCCGAGTCCCGTGTCCGAGTCCCCAGTCCCGAGCCCCGAGGACAGAATCTCGAGTCCCGAGTCCAAGTCCCTAGCCCCGAGGCCCGGGTCCCGAGTCCCGATCCCCGAGTATCGAGACCCGAGTACCTAGTTCCAAGTCCCGAGTGCGAGTCCGGAGTCCCGAGCCCCGAGTCCCGAGCCCCGAGTCCGAATCCCTAGTCCTGAGTCTGAGTCCCGAGTCCGAGTCCCGAGTCCCGAGTCCGAAGTCCGGAGTGCAGAGTCCGAGCCCAAGCCCCGAGTCCAATCCAGAGTCCTGAGTCCGAGTCCCGAGTCCCAAGTCCCCAGTCCCGAGCCCCGAGTCCCCAGTCCCGAGTCCCCAGTCCCGAGCCCCGAGTCCGAGTCCCGACTCCAAGTCCCGAGTCCGAGCCCTGAGCCCCGAACCCCGAGTCCCGAGCACCGAGTCCCGAACCCCGCGCCCCAAGTCCCGCACCCCAGTCCAGAGTCCTGAGTCTCGAGTCCCGAGCCCCGCGCCCAGAGCTCTGACTACGGAGTCCCGAGACCCGAGTCCCCAGTCCCGAGTCCCAAGTCCAAGTCCCCAGTCCCGAGTTCGAGTCCCAAGTACAGAGTCCCAAGTCCGATGTCCAAAATCACGAGTCCCGAGTCCGAGTCCGGAGTCCCAAGTCCCGAGCCCCGAGTCCGAGTCCCTAGCCCCGAGGCCCGAGTTCCGTGTCCCAAGTCCGAGTCCAGAGTCCCGAGTCCCGAGTTCCGAGGCCCGTGTCCGAGTCCCCAGTCCCGAGCCCCGAGTCCCAAGTCCTGAGTCCCAAGCCCGGAGTCCCGAGTCCAATTACCGGGTCCTGAGTCCCGAGTATCGTGTCCCGAGTCCGGAGTCCCAAGTCCTGAGCCCCGAGTCCAAGTAAAGAATAACCAAATTAGAGAAATTTTGGGCTCAGAAACAACGATTTATAGAATTTTTGGACTCAGAAACACCAAATTAGAGAACTTTTGTGCTCAGAAGCACCAAATTAGGAAATTTTTGCGCTCAGAAGCACCAATTTAGGGAAATTTTAGGCCCAGAAAAAGAAAATGAGGGAACATTTAGGCCCAGAAACACCAAATTAGGGAAATCTGGTGCTCAGAAACTGATTTAGAGATCTTTTGGTTTCAGAAACACGAATTTAGGGAACTTTGGGGCCCAGAAGCATGAATTTAGAGAACGTTTGGGCTCAGAAACACCGATTTATGGATCTTTTAAGCCCCGAAACACCAAATTAGGGAACTTTGGGACTCCGAAGCAGCGAATTAGTCAACTTTGGGTCTCAGAAGCAGGGAATTAGGGAATTTGGGACTCAGAAACACCAATTCAGGAATCTTTTAGGCCCAGAGAAATTAAATTAGGGAACTTCTAGGCCCAGAAACACCAAATTAGGGAACTTTGGGGCTTAGAAACAGTGATTTAGTGAACGTTTGGCCTCAGAAACACCAATTTAGGGATCTTTTAGGCCCAGAAACACCAACTTAGGGAACATTGGGACTCGGAAGCAGCAAATTAGGCAACTTTGGGGCTCAGAAGGAGGGACTTAGGGAACTTTGGGGCTCAAAAACACGAATTTAGGGAACTTTCAGGCTCAGAAACACCAAATTAGGGAACTTTGGGGACCAAAAGTACTAATTTAGGGAAATTTCAGTCACAGAAACACCAAATTAGGGAACTTTTGTGCTCAGGAACACCAATTTAGTTAACTCTTGGGCTCAGAAACAATGATTTAGGGATCTTTTATGCCCAGAAAAACCAAATTAGGGAACTTTTAGGTCCAAAAACACCAAATTAGGGAACTTTGGGGCTCAGGAATAGTGATTTAGAGAATTTTAGGCCCAGGAACACCTACTTAGGGAATTTTGAGGCTCAGAAACAGCGATTTAGGGAACTTTTGGCCTCCGAAGCAGAGATTTATGGAACTTTGGCCTCAGAAACACCAATTTAGGAATCTTTTAGGCCCAGAAAAACGAAATGAGGGAACTTTTAGGCCCAGAAACACCAAATTAGGGAAATCTGGTGCTCATAAACAGAGATTTAGAGAACGTTTGGGCTCAGAAACACTGATTTAGGGATCTTTTAAGCCCAGAAACACCAACTTAGGGAACATTGGGACTGAGAAGCAGCGAATTAGTCACCTTTGGGGCTCAGAGGCAGGGAATTAGGGAACCCAAACCTGAGGCCACACTGGCAGCTCCAGGGCGGACACCCGAGATAGCGTGGGCGGAGCCACCCTCAGGGGCGTGGCGATTTTAAACAGGGTGATCAGCTGTTAACTGTGCCCTCAGGGTATAAGAATCCTTTGGGAGGGCAGGGACTAGTCCCTGTTCACTGAAGGAGAGACCTAGAAGGGTAAGTCTTTGTTAAAAGGCAAGTACTTAAAAGACTTGTAAACTATTCCGTGCACAGCTTTCCGGAGAGTCTTTGTATTGTAGAGCTAACTATGGTTGCCACCAGGTCAATGGTTGTTAGAAAAAAAACCAACTTTGGGACTCAGAAACACCAACTTAGGGAACTTTCAGGCTCAGAAACACCAAATTAGGGAACTTTGGGATCTTTTAGGCCCAGAAAACAGAATTAGGGATCTTTTAGGCCCAGAAACACCAAATTAGGGAACTCTGGGGCTCAGAAACACCATATTAGGGAACTTTGGAGCCCAGAAGCAATGATTTAGAGTACTTTTGGGCTCAAAATCACAAATTTACGGATCTTTTATGCCCAGAAAAACTGAATAAGGGAACTTTTAGGCCCTGAAGTACGATACTAGGGAAATTTGGGTCTCAGAAATTGATTTAGAGATCTTTTGGTTTCAGAAACACCAATTTAGGGAACTTTGGGGCTCAGAAACAGTGATCTAGTGAACGTTTGGGCTCAGAAACACCGATTTAGAGAACTTTTCGGCTCAGAATCACCAAATGAGCGAACTTTTGGGCTCGAAACACCAATTTAGAGAACTTTTGGGCTCAGAAACACCATATTAGAGAACTTTTGGGCTCGGAAGCACCAAATTAGGAAAATTTTGGGCTCAGAAGCACCAATTTAGGGAACTTTTAGGCCCAGAAAAACAAAATAAGGGAACTTTTAGGCCCTGAAACACCAAATTAGGGAACTTTGGGGCTCAGAAACAGTGATTTAGTGAATATTTGGGCTCAGAAACCCCGAATTAGGGATCTTTTAGGCCCTTAAACACCAAATTAGGGGACATTGGGACTGAGAAGCAGCGAGTTAGGGAACTTTTGGGCTCGGAAGCACCAAATTAGGAAATTTCTTGGCTCAGAAGAACCAATTTAGGGAACTTTTAGGCCCAGAGAAATTAAATTAGGGGAATTTTAGGCCCTGAAAAACCAAATTAGGGAACTTTTGGGCTCAGAAACAGTGATTAAGTGAATGTTTGGACTCAGAAACACCGATTTAGGGATCTTTTAGACCCTGAAACACCAACTTAGGGAACACTGGGACTCAGAAGCAGCGAATTGTGCAACTTTGGGGCTCAAAAGCAGCGAATTAGGGAACTTTGGGGCTCAGAAACACGAATTTAGGGAACTTTGGGTCTCAGAAACACCAAATTAGGGAACTCTGGGTCTTAGAAACACCAAATTAAGGAACTTTGGAGCCCAGAAGTAATGATTTAGAGCACTTTTGGGCTCAAAATCATCAATTTACAGGTCTTTTATGCCCAGAAAAACTAAATAAGGGAACTTTTAGGCCCTAAAATGCGATACTAGGGAAATTTGGGACTCAGAAACTAATGTAGAGATCTTTTGGTTTCTGAAACACCAATTTAGGGAACTTTGGGGCCCAGAAACATGAATTTAGGGAACGTTTAGGCTCAGAAACACCAATGTAGAGAACTTTGGCACTCAGAAACAGCAATTTAGGGAACTTTGGTGCCCACAAGTACCGATTTAGGGAACTTTCCGTCTCAAAAACACCAATTTAGGGAACTTTGGGGCTCAGAAACACGAATTTAGGGAACTTTGGAGCTCATAAACACCGATGTAGGGATCTTTCAGGCCCAGAAACACCAACTTAGGGAACATTGGGACTCAGAAGCAGCAAATTAGGGAACTTTTGGGCTCGGAAGCACCAAATTAGGAAATTTTTTAGCTCAGAAGCACCAATTTAGGGAACTTTTAAGCCTGGAGAAATTAAATTAGAGAACTTTTAGGCCCTGAAAAACCAAATTAGGGAACTTTGGGGCTCAGAAACAGTGATTTATTGAACGTTTGGGCTCAGAAACACCGATTTAGGGATCTTTTAGGCCCTGAAACACCAACTTAGGGAACACTGGGACTCATAAGCAGCGAATTCGGCAACTTTGGGGCTCAGAATCAGCGAATTAGGGAACTTTGGGGCTCAGAAACACCGATGTAGGGATCTTTTAGGCCCAGAAACACCAACTTAGGAAACATTGGGACTCAGAAGCAGCGAATTAGTCAACTTTGGGGCTCAGAAGCAGTGAATTAGGGAACTTTGGGGCTCAGAAACCTGAATTTAGGAAACTTTCAGGCTCAGAAACACCAAATTAGTTAACTTTGGGGATCAGAAACACGAAATTAGGGAACTTTGGGGCCCAGAAGCAATGATTTATAGTACTTTTGGGCTCAAAAGCACAAATTTACGGATCTTTTATGCCCAGAAAAACTAAATAAGGGAACTTTTAGGCCCTGAAGTACGATACTAGGGAAATTTGGGGCTCAGAAATTGATTTAGAGATCTTTTGGCTTCAGAAACACCAATTTAGGGAACTTTGGTGCCCTGAAGTACCGATTTAGGGAACTTTCAGTCTCAGAAACACCAATTTAGAGAACTTTTGGGCTCAGAAACACCAGTTTAGGGAACTCTTGCGCTCAGAAACAGTGATTTAGGGAACTTTTGGGCTCAGAAACGCTGATTTAGTGATCTTTTATGCCCAGAAACCTAAATTAGGGAACTTTTAGGCCCAGAAACACCAACTTAGGGAACTGTGGGTCTCAGTAACAGTGATTTAGAGAACTTTTAGGCCCAGGAACACCTAATTAGGGAACTTTGGGGATCAGAGGCAGCGATTTAGGGAACTTTTGGTCTCAGAAGCAGCGATTTAGGTAACTTTGGCCTCAGAAACACCAATTTAGGGATCTTTTAGGCCCAGAGAAATTAAATTAGGGAACTTTTAGGCCCAGAAACACCAAATTAGGGAACTTTGGGGCTCAGAAACAGTGATTTAGTGAACTTTTGTGCTCTGAAACAACGATTTAGAGAACTTTTTGGCTCAGAATCACCAAATGAGCGAACTTTTGGGCTCGAAACACCAATTTAGAGAACTTTGGGGCTCAGAAACACCATATTAGAGGACTTATGGGCTCGGAAACACCGAAGTAGGAAATTTTTGGGCTCAGAAGCACCAATTTAGGGAACTTTTAGGCCCAGAGAAACGAAATAAGGGAACTTTTAGGCCCATAAACACCAAATTAGGGAACTTTTGGGATCAGAAACAGAGATTTAGTGAATATTTGGGCTCAGAAAACCCGAATTAGGGATCTTTTAGGCCCGGAAACACCAACTTAGGGCACATTGGGACTGAGAAGCAGCGAATTAGGGAACTTTGGGGCTCAGAAACACGAATTTAGGGAACTTTGGGGCTGAGAAACACCAATGTAGGGATCTTTTAGGCCCAGAAACACCAACTTAGGGAACATTGGGACTCAGAAGCAGCAAATTAGGGAACTTTTGGGCTCGGAAGCACCAAATTAGGAAATTTTTCGTCTCAGAAGCACCAATTTAGGGAACTTTTAGGGCCAGAGAAATTAAATTAGGGAACTTTTAGGCCCTGAAAAACCAAATTAGGGAACTTTGGGGCTCAGAAACAGTGGTCAAGTGAAAGTTTGGTCTCAGAAACACGAATTAGGCATCCTTTTATGCCCAGAAACACCAGCTTAGGAACATTAGGACTCAGAAGCCGCGAATTTGTGCAACTTTGGGCTCAGAATCAGCGAATTAGGGAACTTTTTTGGCGCCTCAGAAAACACCGATTAGGGGCTCTTTTTCGGCCCTGAACACACCAACCTAGGGAACACTGGGGGACTCAGAAGCAGCAACATGCTGCAACTTTGGGGCTCAGAAGCCGTGAATTAGGGAACTTTGGGGCTCAGAAACACGAATTTAGGGAACTTTCAGTCTCAGAAACACCAAATTAGGGAACTTTGGAGCCCAGAAGTAATGATTTAGAGTACTTTGGGGCTCAAAATCATAAATTTACAGATCTTTTATGCCCAGAAAAACTAAATAAGGGAACTTTTAGGCCCTGAAATGTGATACTAGCGAAATTTGGGGCTCAGAAACTGATGTACAGATCTTTTGGTTTCTGAAACACCAATTTAGGGAACTTTGGGGCCCAGAAACATGAATATAGGGAACGTTTAGGCTCAGAAACACCAATGTAGAGAACTTTGGTGCCCAGAAGTACCGATTTAGGGAACTTTCCGTCTCAAAAACACCAATTTAGGGAACTTTTGGGCTCGGAAACACGAATTTAGTGAACTCTTGGGCTCAGAAACAGTGATTTAGGGAAATTTGGGGCTCAGAAACACCGATGTAGGGATCTTTTAGGCCCAGAAACACCAACTTAGGGAACATTGGGACTCAGAAGCAGCGAATTAATCAACTTTGGGGCTCAGAAGCAGTGAATTAGGGAACTTTGGGGCTCAGAAACACAAATTTAGGGAAGTTTCAGTCTCAGAAACACCAAATGAGGGAACTTTCATGCTAAGAAACACAATATTAGGGAACTTTGGGGCCCAGAAGCAATGATTTAGAGTACTTTTGGGCTCAAAAGCACCAATTTACGGATCTTTTAGGCCCAGAAAACAAAATTAGGGAACTTTTAGGCCCTGAAATACGATACTAGGGAAATTCGGGGCTCAGAAACTGATTTAGAGATCTTTTGGTTTCAGAAACACCAATTTAGAGAACTTTGGGGCCCAGAAACATGAATTTAGGGAACATTTAGGCTCAGAAACACCGATTTAGAGAACTTTGGGGCTCAGAAACACCAATTTAGGGAACTTTGGGCCCGGAAACACCGATTTAGGGAACTTTGAGTCTCCGAAACAGTGATTTAGGGAACTTTTGGGCTCAGAAACGCTGATTTAGGGATCTTTTATGCGCAGAAACCTAAATTACGGAATTTTTAGGCCCAGAAACACCAACTTAGGGAACTGTGGGTCTCAGGAACAGTGATTTAGAGAACTTTTAGGTCCAGGAACACCTAATTAGGGAACTTTGGGGATCAGAGGCAGCGATTTAGGGAACTTTTGGTCTCAGAATCAGCGATTTAGGTAACTTTGGCCTCAGAAACACCAATTTAGGGATCTTTTAGGCCCAGAGAAATTAAATTAGGGAACTTTTAGGCCCAGAAACACCAAATTAGGGAACTTTGGTGCTCAGAAACAGTGATTTAGTGAACTTTTGTGCTCAGAAACAACGATTTAGAGAATTTTCGGCTCAGAATCACCAAATTAGCGAACTTTTGGGCTCGAAACACCAATTTAGAGAACTTTGGGGCTCAGAAACACCAAATTAGAGAACTTTTGGGCTCGGAAGCACCAAATTAGGAAAATTTTGGGTTCAGAAGCACCAATTTAGGGAACTTTTAGGCCCAGAGAAATTAAATTAGGGAACTTCTAGGCCCTGAAATACAATACGGGGGAACTTTGGGTCTCAGAAACTGATATAGAGATCTTTTGGTTTCAGAAACACCAATTTAGGGAACTTTGGCGCCCAGAAGCATGAATTTAGGGAACGTTCAGGCTCAGAAACAGCGGTTTAGAGAACTTTGAGGCTGAGAAACACCAAATTAGGGAACTTTGAGGCCCCAAAGTACCGATTTAGGGAAATTTCAGTCTGAGAAACACCAATTAAGGGAACTCTTGGGCTCAGTAACACCAATTTAGGGATCTTTTAGGCCCTGAAACACCAAATTAGGGAACTTTGGGGCTCAGGAATAGTGATTTAGAGAACTTTTAGGCCCAGGAACACCTAATTAGGGAACTTTTGGACTCCGAAGCAATGATTTAGGGAACTTTGGCCTCAGAAAAACCAATTTAGGGATCTTTTAGGCCCACAGAAATTAAATTAGGGAATTTTAGGCCAAAAACACCAAAGTAGGAAACTTTGGGACTCAGAAACAATGATTTAGTGAACGCTTGGGCTCAGAAACACCAATTCAGGGATCTTTTAGGCCCAGAAAACAAAATTAGGGAACTTTTAGGCCCAGAAACACCAAATTAGGCAACTTTGGGTCTCAGAAGCAGGGAATTAGGGAACTTTGGGGCTCAGAAACACAAATTTAGGGAACTTTCAGGCCCAGAAACACCAAATGAGGGAACTTTCATGCTAAGTAACACAAAATTAGGGAACTTTGGAGCCCAGAAGCAATGATTTAGGGTACTTTTCAGCTCAAAAGCACCAATTTACGGATCTTTTAGGCCCAGAAAACAAAATTAGGGAACTTCTAGGCCCTGAAATACGATACTAGGGAAATTTGGGGCACAGAAACTGATTTAGAGATCTTTTGGTTTCAGAAACACCAATTTAGGGAACTTTGGGGCCCAGAATCATGAATTTAGGGAACATTTAGGCTCAGAAACACAGATTTAGAGAACTTTGAGGCTCAGAAACACCAAGTTAGGGAACTTTGGGCCCAAAAGCACCGATTTAGGGAACTTTCAGTCTCAGAAACACCAATTTAGGGAACTTTTGGCCTCAGAAACACCAAATTAGGGATCTTTTAGGCCCTGAAACACCAAATTAGGAAAGTTTGGGGCTTAGGATTAGTGATTTAGAGAACTTTTAGGCCCAGGAACACCAAATTAGGGAACTTTTGGGCTCAGAAGCAGCGATTTACGGAACTTTGGCCTCAGAAACACCAATTTAGGGATCTTTTAGGCCCAAAAAACAAAATTAGGGAACTTTTAGGCCATGAAATACGATACTAGGGAAATTTGGGGCTCAGAAACTCATTTAGAGGTCTTTTGGTTTCAGAAACACCAATTTAGGGAATTCTTGGGCTCAGAAACACCGATTTAGGGATCTTTTAGGCCCTGAAACACCAAATGAGGGAACTTTGGTGCTCAGAAGCAGTGATTTAGTGAACCTTTGGGCTCAGAAACACCAACTTAGGGAACATTGGGACTGAGAAGCAGCCAATTAGGCTACTTTGGGCATCAGAGGCAGTAAATTAGGGAACTTTGGGGCTCAGAAACACGAAGTTTGGGAACTTTCAGGCTCAGAAACACCAAATTAAGGAACTTTAGGGCCCAGAAGTACCGATTTAGGCAACCTTCAGTCTCAGAAACACCATATTAGGGAACTTTTGTACTCAGGAACACCAATTTAGGGAACTCTTGTGCTCAGAAACAGTGATTTAGGGATTTTTTATGCCCAGAAAAACTAAATAAGGGAACTTCTAGGCTCAGAAACACCAATTTAGGGAACTTTTGTGCCCAGAAGCACCGATTTAGGGAACTTTCAGTCTCAGAAACACTAATTTAGGGAACTCTTGGGCTCAGAAACACCAATTTAGGGATATTTTAGGCCCTGAAACACCAAAGTAGGGAAGTCTGGGGCTCAGGAATAGTGATTTAGAGAACTTTTATGCCCAGGAACACCTAATTAGGGAACTTTTAGGCCCAGAAACACCAAATTAGGGAACTTTGGGCTCCGAAACAGTCATTTAGTGAACGTTTGGGCTCAGAAACACCGATTTAGGGATCTTTTAGGCCCAGAAACACCAACTTAGGGAACATTGGGACTGAGAAACAGCGAATTAGGCAACTTTGGGACTCAGAAGCAGCGAATTAGGGAATTTGGGACTCAGAAACACCAACTTAGGGAACTTTCAGGCTCAGAAACACCAAATTAGGGAACTTTGGGGCCCAGAAGCAATGATTTAGGGTACTTTTGGGCTCAAAAGCACCAATTTAGGGATCTTTTAGGCCCAGAAAACAAAATTAGGGAACTTTTAGGCCCTGAAATACGATACTAGGGAAATTTGGGGCACAGAAACTGATTTAGAGATCTTTTGGTTTCTGAAACACCAATTTAGGGAACTTTGGGGCCCAGAAACATGAATTTAGGGAACGTTTAGGCTCAGAAACACCGATTTAGAGAACTTTTACGCTCAGAAAGACCAATTTAGGGAACTTTGGTGCCCAGAAGCACCGATTTAGGGAACTTTCAGTCTCAGAAACAGCAATTTAGGGAACTCTTGGCCTCAGAAACACCAATTTAGGGATTTTTAAGCCAAGAAACACCAAATTAGGAAAGTTTGGGGCTCAGGAATAGTGATTTAGAGAACTTTTAGGCCCAGGAACACCTAATTAGGGAACTTTTGGCCTCCGCAGCAGTGATTTAGGGAACTTTGCCTCAGAAACACCAATTTAGGGATCTTTTAGGCCCACAGAAATTAAATTAGGGAATTTTAGACCCAGAAACACCGAAGTAGGGAACTTTGGGACTCAGAAACAGTGATTTAGTGAACGTTTGGGCTCAGAAAAACCAAAATAGGGATCTTTTAGGCCCAGAAAACAAAATTAGGGAACTTTTAGGCCCAGAAACACCAAATTAGGCAACTTTGGGTCTCAGAAGCAGTGAATTAGGGAACTTTTGGGCTCGGAAGCACCAAATTAGGAAATTTTGGCCTCAGAAACACCGATTTAGGGATCTTTTAAGCCCAGAAAACAAAATTAGGGAACTTTTAGGCCCTGAAATACGATACTATGGAAATTTGGTGCTCAGAAACTGATTTAGAGGTCTTTTGGTTTCAGAAACACCAATTTAGGGAACTTTGGTGCCCAGAAGCATGAATTTAGGGAATGTTTTGGCTCAGAAACACCGATTTAGGGAACTTTGGTGCCCAGAAACACCGATTTAGGGAACTTTGAGTCTCAGAAACACCAAATTAGTTAACTTTCCGTCTCAGAAACACCAATTTAGGGATCTTTAAGGACCTGAAACACCAAATTAGGAATCTTTTAGGCCCAGAAAGACCAAATTAGGGAACCTTGACTCTCAGAAATTGTGATTTAGGGAACTTTTAGGCCCAGGAACACCTAATTAGGGAACTTTTGAACCCAGAAACACCTCATTAGGGAACTATTGGACTCAGAAGCAGAGATTTAGGGAACTTTGTTCTCAGAAACACCAATTTAGTGATCTTTTAGGCCCTGAAACACCAAATTAAGGAACTTTTAGGCCCAGAAACACCGAATTAGGGAACTGTGGGGCTCAGAAATACGAATTTAGGGAACTTTGGGGCCCAGAAATACCGATTTAGGGAACTTTCAGTCTCAGAAACACCAAATTAGGGAACTTTTGTGCTCAGGAACACCAATTTAGGGAACTCTTGGGCTGAGAAACAGTGATTTAGGGATCTTTTAGGCCCAGAGAACAAAATTAGGGAACTTTTACGCCCTGAAATACGATACTAGGGAAATTTGGGGCTCAGAAACTGATTTAGAGATCTTTTGGTTTCAGAAACACCAATTTAGGGAAATTTGGGGCCCAGAAGCATGAATTTAAAGAATGTTTAGGCTCAGAAACACCGATTTAGGGAACTTTGGTGCCCAGAAGCACCGATTTAGGGAACTTTCGTTCTCGGAAACACCAATTTAGGGAATTCTTGGGCTCAGAAACACCAATTTAGGGATCTTTAAGGTCCTAAAACACCAAATTAGGGAACTTTTAGGCCCAGAAACACCAAATTAGGGAACTTTTGGGCTCAGAAATAGTGATTTAGAGAACTTTTAGGCCCAGGGACACCTAATTAGGGAACTTTTGGACCCAGAAACACCTCATTAGGGAACTTTTGGGCTCAGAAGCAGCGATTTAGGGAACTTTGGACTCAGAAACACGAATTTAGTGATCTTCTAGACCCAGAAACACCAAATTAGGGAACTTTTAGGCCCAGAAACACCAACTTAGGGAACATTGGGAATTAGAAGCAGTGAATTAGGCAACTTTGGGACTCAGAGGCAGCGAATTAGGCAACTTTGGGGCTCAGAAATACGAATTTAGCGAACTTTCAGTCTCAGAAACACCAAATTAGGGAACTTTTGTGCTCAGTAACACCAATTTAGGGAACTCTTGGGCTCAGAAACAGTGATTTAGGGATCTTTTATGCCCAGAAAAAACTAAATAAGGGAAATTTTAGGCCCAGAAACACCAAATTAGGGAACTTTTGGGCTCAGAAACACCAATTTAGGGATCTGTTAGGCCCAGAAACACCTAATTTGGGAACTTTGGGGCTCAGAAACACGAATTTAGGGAACTTTCAGCTCAGGAACACCAAATTAGGGAACTTTGGTGCCCAGAAGTACCGATTTAGGGAACTTACAGTCTCAGAAACACCAAATTAGGGAACTTATGTGCACAGGAACACCAATTTAGGGAACTCTTGGGCTCAGAAACAGTGATTTAGGGATCTTTTATGCCCAGAAAAACTAAATAAGGGAACTTTTAGGCCCTGAAACACCAAGTTAGGGAACTCTTGAGCTCAGAAACACCAATTTAGGGATCTTTTAGGCCCAGAAACACCTAATTTGGGAACTTTGGGGCTCAGAAACACGAATTTAGGGAACTTTCAGCTCAGGAACACCAAATTAGGGAACTTTGGTGCCCAGAAGTACCGATTTAGGGAACTTACAGTCTCAGAAACACCAAATTAGGGAACTTTTGTGCTCAGGAACACCAATTTAGGTAATTCTTGGGCTCAGAAACAGTGATTTGGGGATCTTTTATGCCCAGAAATACTAAATAAGGGAACTTTGGGGCCCAGGAACACCTAATTAGGGAACTTTGGGACTCAGAAGCAGCGATTTAGGGAACTTTTGGCCTCCGAAGCAGCGATTTTAGGGAACTTTGGTCCTCAGAAACCCCAATTTAGTGAACTTTTAGGCCCTGAAACACCAAATTAGGGAAATTTTAGGCCCAGAAACACCAAATTAGGGAACTTTGGGGCTCCGAAACAGTGATTTAGTGAACGTTTGGGCTGAGAAACACCGATTTAGGTATCTTTTAGGCCGAGAAACACCAACTTAGGGAACATTGGGACTGAGAAGCAGCGGCTTAGGCAACTTTGGGTCTCAGAAGCAGGGAATTAGGGAATTTGGGCCTCAGAAACACCAACTTAGGGAACTTTCAGGCTCAGAAACACCAAATTAGGGAACTTTGGGGCCCAGAAGTACCAATTTAGGAAACTTACAGTCTCAGAAACACCAAATTAGGGAACTTTTGGACACAGGAACAGTGATTTAGAGAACTTTTAGGCCCAGAAACACCTAATTAGGGAACTTTGGGACTCAGAAGCAGCGATTTAGGGAACTTTCGTCCTCAGAAGCAGCGATTTAGGGAACTTTGGCCTCAGAAACACCAATTTAGTGATCTTTTAGGCTCTGAAACACCAAATTAGGGAACATTGGGACTGAGAAGCAGCAAATTAGGCAACTTTGGGGCTCGGAAGCAGTGACTTAGGGAACTTTGGGGCTCAGAAACACGAATTTATGGAAGTTTCAGGCTCAGAAACACCAACTTAGGGAACTTTGGGGCCCAGAAGTACCCATTTAGGGAAATTACAATCTCAGAAACACTAAATTAGGGAACTTTTGTGCTCAGGAACACCAATTTATGCAACTCTAGGGATCAGAAACAGTGATTTTTGGCTTTTGGGCTCAGAAACACCAAATTAGAGAACTTTTGGGCTCGGAAGCACCAAATTAGGGATCTTTTAGGCCCAGAGAAACGAAATGAGGTAACCTTTAGGCCCAGGAACAGCTAATTAGAGAACTTTGGGACCCAGAAGCACCGATTTAGGGAACTTTTGGGCTCCGAAGCATCGATTTAGGGAACTTTGGTCTCAGAAACCCCAATTTAGTGATCTTTTAGGTCCAGAAACTCCAATTTAGGGAACATTGGGACTGAGAAGCAGCGAATTAGGCAGCTTTGGGGCTAAGAAGCAGCGAATTAGGGAACTTTGGGGCTCAGAAATACGAATTTAGGGAACTTTTGGGCTCAGGAACATCAATTTAGGGAACTTTGGGGCCCAGAAGTACCGATTTAGGGAACTTTGAGTCTCAGAAACACCAATTTAGGGAAATTTTGTGCTCAGGAACACCAATTTAGGGAACTCTTGGGCTCAGAAACAGTGATTTAGGGATCTTTTTTTGCCAGGAAACACTAAATAAGGGAATTTTTTTGCCCAGAAATACCAAATTAGGGAACTTTTGGGCTCAGAAGCAGCGATTTAGGGAACTTTTGGCCTCCTACGCAGCGATTTAGGGAACTTTGGCCTCAGAAACACCAATTTAGTGATCTTTTAGGCACTGAAACACCAAAGTAGGGAAATTTTAGGCCCAGAAACACCAATTTATGGAACTCTTTGGCTCAGAAACAGTGATTTAGGGAACTTTTATGCCCAGAAATACTAAATAAGTGAACTTTTAGGCCCAGAAGCACCAAATTAGGGAACTTTTGGGCTCGGAAGCACCAAATTAGGGAACTTTTATGCCCAGAGAAACAAAATGAGGGAACCTTTAGGCCCAGGAACACCTAATTAGGGAACTTCTAGGCCCAGAAACACCGATTTAGGGAACTTTTAGCCTCCGAAGCAGCGATTTAGGGAACTTTGGTCACAGAAACCCCAATTTAGTGAACTTATAGGCTCTGAAACACCAAATTAGGGATCTTTTAGGCCCAGAAACACCAAATTAGGGAACTTTGGGGCTCCGAAACAGTGATTTAGTGAACGTTTGGGCTCAGAAACACCGATTTAGGGATCTTTTAGGCCCAGAAACACCAACTTAGGGAACATTGGGACTGAGAAGCAGCGAATTAGGCAACTTTGGGTCTCAGAAGCAGGGAATTAGGGAACTTTGGGGCTCAGAAACACCAACTTAGGGAACTTTCAGGCTCAGAAACACCAATTTAGGGAACTTTGGGGCCCAGAAGCAATCATTTAGGGTACTTTTGGGCTCAAAAGCACCAATTTAGGGATCTTTTAGGCCCAGAAAAACAAAATTAGGGAACTTTTAGGCCCTGAAATACGATACTAGGGAAATGTGGGGCTCAGAAACTGATTTAGAGATCTTTTGGTTTCAGAAACACCAATTTAGGGAATTTTGGTGCCCAGAAGCACCGATTTAGGGAAATTTCAATCTCAGAAACACCAATTTAGGGAACTCTTGGGCTCAGAAACACCAATTTAGGGATCTTTTAAGCCCAGAAACAACTAATTAGGGAACTTTTGGGCTCAGAAGCAGCGAATTAGGGAACTTTGGGTCTCAGAAACACGAATTTAGGGAACTCTCAGCTCAGGAACACCAAATTAGGGAACTTTGGGGCTCAGAAACTATGATTTAGAGAACTTTTAGGCCCAGGAACACCTAATTAGGGAACTTTGGGACTCAGAAGCACTGCTTTAGGGAACTTTTGGCCTCCGAAGCAACGATTTAGGGAACTTTGAGTCTCAGAAACACCAAATTAGGGAACTTTTGTGCTCAGAAACACCAATTTAGGGAACTCTTGGGCTCAGAAAGAATGATTTAGGGATCTTTCATGCCCAGAAAAACTAAATAAGGGAACTTTTAGGCCCAGAAGCACGAAATTAGGGAACTTTTGGGCTCAGAAACAGTGATTTAGTGAACATTTGTGCTCAGAAACACCGATTTAGGGATCTTTTAGGCCCGGCAACACCAACTTAGGGAACATTGGGACTGAGAAGCAGCGAATTAGGCAACTTTGGGTCTAAGAAGCAGGGAATTTGGGAATTTGGGACTCAGAAACCCCAACTTAGGGAACTTTCAGGCTCAGAAACAGCAAATTAGGGAACTTTGGGTCTCAGGAATAGTGATTTAGAGAGCTTTTAGGCCCAGGAACACCTAATTAGGGAACTTTTGGTCTCAGAAGTAGCGGTTTAGGGAACTTTGGCCTCAGAAACACCAATTTAGGGAACTTTTAGGCCCGGCAACACCAACTTAGGGAACATTGGGACTGAGAAGCAGCGAATTAGGCAACTTTGTGTCTCAGAAGCAGGGAAATAGGGAACTTTGGGGCTCAGAAACACCAACTTAGGGAACTTTGAGGCTCAGAAACAGCAAATTAGGGAACTTTGGGGCCCAGAAGCAATGATTTAGGGTACTTTTGGGCTCAAAAGCACCAATTTAGGGATCTTTTAGGCCCAGAAAACAAAATTAGGGAACTTTTAGGTCCTGAAATACGAAATTAGGGAAATTTGGGGCACAGAAACTGATTTAGAGATCTTTTGGTTTCAGAAACACCAATTTAGGGAACTTTGAGGCCCAGAAGCATGAATTTAGGGAACGTTTAGGCTCAGAAACACCGATTTAGAGAACTTTGGGGCTCAGAAACACCAATTTAGGGAACTTTGGGGGCCAGAAGCATGAATTTAAGGAACGTTTAGGGTCAGAAACACCAAATTAGGGAACTTTGGGGCTCAGGAATAGTGATTTGGAGAACTTTTAGGCCCAGGAACACCTAATTAGGGAACTTTTCGGCTCAGATGTATCGATTTAGGGAACTTTGGCCTCAGAAACACCAATTTAGTGATATTTTAGGCCCTGAAACACCAAATTAGGGAACTTTTAGGCCCAGAAACACTAAATTAGGGAACTTTGGGGATCAGGAATAGTGATTTAGAGAACTTTTAGGCCCAGGAACACCTAATTAGGGAACTTTGGGACTCAGAAACAGCGATTTAGGGAACTTTGGCCTCAGAAACACCAATTTAGGGATACTTTAGGCCCAGAGAAATTAAATTAGGGCACTTTTTATGGCCAGAAACACCTAATTAGGGAACATTACGACTCAGAAGCAGCAAATTAGGGAACTTTGGGGCTCAGAAACAAGAATTTAATGAACTTTCAGGCTCAGGAACACCAAATTAGGGAACTTTGGGACCCAAAAGTACCGATTTAGGGAAATTTCAGTCTCAGAAACACCAAATTAGGGAACTTGTGTGCTCAGAAACACCAATTTAGGGAACTCTTGGGCTCAGAAAGAATGATTTAGGGATTTTTTATGCCCAGAAAAACTAAATAAGGGAACTTTTAGGCCCAGAAGCACGACATTAGGGAACTTTTGGGCTCAGAAACAGTGATTTAGTGAACATTTGGGCTCAGAAACACCGATTTAGGGATCTTTTAGGCCCGGCAACACCAACTTAGGGAACATTGGGACTGAGAAGCAGCGAATTAGGCAACTTTGGGTCTCAGAAGCAGGGAATTTGGGAATTTGGGACTCAGAAACCCCAACTTAGGGAACTTTCAGGCTCAGGAACACCAAATTAGGGAACTTTGGGTCTCAGGAATAGTGATTTAGAGAGCTTTTAGGCCCAGGAACACCTAATTAGGGAACTTTTGGTCTCAGAAGTAGCGGTTTAGGGAACTTTGGCCTCAGAAACACCAATTTAGGGAACTTTTAGGCCCAGCAACACCAACTTAGGGAACATTGGGACTCAGAAGCAGCGAATTAGGCAACTTTGGGTCTCAGAAGCAGGGAATTAGGGAACGTTGGGGCTCAGAAACACCAACTTAGGGAACTTTCAGGCTCAGAAACACTAGATTAGGGAACTTTGGGGCCCAGAACCAATCATTTAGGGTACTTTTGGGCTCAAAAGCACCAATTTAGGGATCTTTTAAGCCCAGAAAACAAAATTAGGGAACTTTTAGGCCCTGAAATACAATACTAGGGAAATTTGGGGCTCAGAAACTGATTTAGAGATCTTTTGGTTTCAGAAACACCAATTTAGGTAACTTTGAGGCCCAGAAGCATGAGTTTAGGGAACGTTTAGGCTCAGAAACACCGATTTAGAGAACTTTGGGGCTCAGGAATAGTGATTTAGAGAACTGTTAGGCCCAGGAACACCTAATTTGGGAACTTTTCTGCTCAGATGTAGCGTTTTAGGGAACTTTGGCCTCAGAAACACCAATTTCGTGATATTTTAGGCCCAGAAACACCAAATTAGGGAACTTTGGGGCTCAGGAATAGTGATTTAGAGAACTTTTAGGCCCAGGAACACCGAATTAGGGAACTTTGGGACTCAGAAGCAGCGATTTAGGGAACTTTGTCCTCAGAAACACCAATTTAGGAATATTTTAGGTCCAGAGAAATTACATTAGGGCACTTTTAGGGCCAGAAACACCTAATTAGGGAACATTACGACTCAGAAGCAGCGAATTAGGGAAATTTGGGGCTCAGAAACACGAATTTAATGAACTTTCAGGCTCAGGAACACCAAATTAGGGAACTTTGGGGCCCAAAAGTACCGATTTAGGGAACTTTCAGTCTCAGAAACACCAAATTAGGGAACTCTTGTGCTCAGGAACACCAATTTAGGGAAATCTTGGGCTCAGAAACAATGATTTAGGGATCTTTTATGCCCAGAAAAACTAAATAAGTGAACTTTTAGGCCCAGAAACACCAAATTAGTGAACTTTTGGCTCAGAAACTGTGATTTAGTGAATGTTTGGACTAAAAAACAGCGATTTAGGGATTTTTTAGGCCCAGAAACACCAAATTAGCGAACTTTGGGGCTCAGGAATAGTGATTTAGAGAACTTTTAGGCCCAGGAACACCTAATTAGGGAATTTTGGAACTCAGAAACAGCGCTTGAGAGAACTTTTGGCCTCCGAAGCAGCGATTTAGGGAACTTTTTGCTCAGGAACACCAAATTAGGGAACTTTTGTGCTCACAAACACCAATTTAGGGAACTCTTGGGTTCAGAAACAATGATTTAGGGATCTTTTATGCCCAGAAATACTAAATAAGGGAACTTTTAGGCCCAGAAGCACGAAATTAGGGAACTTTGGGGCTCAGAAACAGTGATTTAGTGAACATTTGTGCTCAGAAACTCCGATTTAGGGATCTTTTAGGCCCAGAAACACCAACATAGGGGACATTCGGACTGAGAAGCAGCGAATTAGGCAACTTTGGGGCTCAGAAGCAGGGAATTAGGGAATTTGGGACTCAGAAACACCAACTTAGGGAACTTTCAGGTTCAAAACCAGCAAATTAGGGAACTTTAGGGCCCAGAAGCAATGATTTAGGGTACTTTGGGGCTCAAAAGCACCAATTTAGGGTTCTTTTAGGCCCAGAAAACAAAATTAGGGAACTTTTAGGCCCTGAAATACGATACTAGGGAAATTTGGGGCTCAGAAACTGATTTAGAGATCTTTTGTTTTCAGAAACACTAATTTAGGGAACTTTGGGGCCCAGAAGCATGAATTTAGGAACGTTTAGCTCAGAAACACCGATTTAGAGAACTTTGGGGCTCAGAAACACCAATTTAGGGAACTTTGGGGGACAGAAGCATGAATTTAGTTAACGTTTAGAG
This sequence comes from Trogon surrucura, assembly GCA_020746105.1. Taxonomy (NCBI): domain Eukaryota; kingdom Metazoa; phylum Chordata; class Aves; order Trogoniformes; family Trogonidae; genus Trogon; species Trogon surrucura. The sequence continues at coordinate 179,927 of JAJGST010000016.1, forward strand.
TCAGAAACACTGATTAAGAGAACATTTAGTCTCAGAAGTACCGATTTAGGGAACTTTCAGTCTCAGAAACACCAATTTAGGGAACTCTTGTGCTCGGAAACACCAATTTAGGGAAGTCTTGGACTCAGAAACAGTGACTTAGGGAACTTTTAGGCCCAGGAACACCGATTTAGGGAACTTTGGGGCCCAGAAACACCAAATTAGGGAACTTTTGGGCTCAGAAACAGTGCTTTAGTGAATGTTTGGTCTAAGAAACATCGATTTAGGGACCTTTGGGGCCCAGAAACACCAAATTAGGCAACTTTGGGGCTCAGGAATAGTGATTTACAGAACTTTTAGGCCCAGGAACACCGAATTAGGGAACTTTGGGACTCAGAAGCAGCGATTTAGGGAACTTTGTCCTCAGAAACACCAATTTAGGGATCTTTTAGGTCCAGAGAAATTACATTAGGGCACTTTTAGGGCCAGAAACACCTAATTAGGGAACATTACGACTCAGAAGCAGCGAATTAGGGAAATTTGGGGCTCAGAAACACGAATTTAATGAACTTTCAGGCTCAGGAACACCAAATTAGGGAACTTTGGGGCCCAAAAGTACCGATTTAGGGAACTTTCAGTCTCAGAAACACCAAATTTGGGAACTCTTGTGCTCAGGAACACCAATTTAGGGAAATCTTGGGCTCAGAAACAATGATTTAGGGATCTTTTATGCCCAGAAAAACTAAATAAGTGAACTTTTAGGCCCAGAAACACCAAATTAGTGAACTTTTGGCTCAGAAACTGTGATTTAGTGAATGTTTGGACTAAAAAAACAGCGATTTAGGGATTTTTTAGGCCCAGAAACACCAAATTAGCGAACTTTGGGGCTCAGGAATAGTGATTTAGAGAACTTTTAGGCCCAGGAACACCTAATTAGGGAATTTTGGAACTCAGAAACAGCGCTTGAGAGAACTTTTGGCCTCCGAAGCAGCGATTTAGGGAACTTTTTTGCTCAGGAACACCAAATTAGGGAACTTTTGTGCTCACAAACACCAATTTAGGGAACTCTTGGGTTCAGAAACAATGATTTAGGGATCTTTTATGCCCAGAAATACTAAATAAGGGAACTTTTAGGCCCAGAAGCACGAAATTAGGGAACTTTGGGGCTCAGAAACAGTGATTTAGTGAACATTTGTGCTCAGAAACTCCGATTTAGGGATCTTTTAGGCCCAGAAACACCAACATAGGGGACATTCGGACTGAGAAGCAGCGAATTAGGCAACTTTGGGGCTCAGAAGCAGGGAATTAGGGAATTTGGGACTCAGAAACACCAACTTAGGGAACTTTCAGGTTCAAAACCAGCAAATTAGGGAACTTTGGGGCCCAGAAGCAATGATTTAGGGTACTTTGGGGCTCAAAAGCACCAATTTAGGGTTCTTTTAGGCCCAGAAAACAAAATTAGGGAACTTTTAGGCCCTGAAATACGATACTAGGGAAATTTGGGGCTCAGAAACTGATTTAGAGATCTTTTGTTTTCAGAAACACCAATTTAGGGAACTTTGGGGCCCAGAAGCATGAATTTAGGGAACGTTTAGGCTCAGAAACACCGATTTAGAGAACTTTGGGGCTCAGAAACACCAATTTAGGGAACTTTGGGGGACAGAAGCATGAATTTAGTTAACGTTTAGAGTCAGAAACACTGATTAAGAGAACATTTAGGCTCAGAAGTACCGATTTAGGGAACTTTCAGTCTCAGAAACACCAATTTAGGGAACTCTTGTGCTCGGAAACACCAATTTAGGGAAGTCTTGGACTCAGAAACAGTGACTTAGGGAACTTTTAGGCCCAGGAACACCAATTTAGGGAACTTTGGGGCCCAGAAACACCAAATTAGGGAACTTTTGGGCTCAGAAACAGTGCTTTAGTGAATGTTTGGTCTAAGAAACATCGATTTAGGGACCTTTGGGGCCCAGAAACACCAAATTAGGCAACTTTGGGGCTCAGGAATAGTGATTTATAGAACTTTTAGGCCCAGGAACACCTAATTAGGGAACTTTTGAGCTCAAAAGCAGCGATTTAGGGAAATTTTGGCCTCAGAAACACAAATTTAGGGATCTTTTAGGCCCAGAGAAATTAAATTAGGGCACTTTTAGGCCCATAAACACCAAATAAGGGAACATTGGGGCTCAGAAGCAACGAATTAGGGAACTTTGGGGCTCAGAAACACGAATTTAGTGAACTTCCAGGCTCAGGAACACAAAATTAGGAAACTTTGGGGCCCAAAAGTACCGATTTAGGGAACTTTCAGTCTCAGAAACACCAAATTATGGAACTTTTGTGCTCAGAAACACAAATTTAGGGAACTCTTGGGCTCAGAAAGAATGATTTAGGGATCTTTCATGCCCAGAAATACAAAATAAGTGAATTTTAGGCCCAGAAACACGAAATTAGGGAACTTTGGGGCTCAGAAACAGTGATTTAGTGAATGTTTGGACTCAGAAACAGCGATTTAGGGATCTTTTATGCCCGGCAACACCAAGTTAGGGAACATTGGGACTGAGAAGCAGCGAATTAGGCAACTTTGGGTCTCAGAAGCAGAGAATTAGGGAATTTGGGACTCAGAAACACCAACTTAGGGAACTTTCAGGTTCAAAAACAGCAAATTAGGGAACTTTGGGGCCCAGAAGCAATGATTTAGGGTACTTTTGGGCTCAAAAGCACCAATTTAGGGTTCTTTTAGGCCCAGAAAACAAAATTAGGGAACTTTTAGGCCCTGAAATACGATACTAGGAAAATGTGGGGCTCAGAAACTGATTTAGAGATCTTTTGTTTTCAGAAACACCAATTTAGGGAACTTTGGGGCCCAGAAGCATGAATTTAGGGAACGTTTAGGCTCAGAAACACCGATTTAGAGAACTTTGGGGCTCAGAAACACCAATTTAGGGAACTTTGGTGCCCAGAAGTACCGATTTAGGGAACTTTCAATCTCAAAAACACCAATTTATGGAAATTTTGGGCTCGGAAACACCAATTTAGGGAATTCTTTGGCTCATAAACAGTGATTTAGGGATCTTTTATGCCCAGAAAAACTAAATAACGGAACTTTTAGACCCTGAAACACCAAATTAGGGAACTTTTAGGCCCAGAAACACGAAATTAGGGAACTTTGGATCTCAGGAATAGTGATTTAGAGAACTTTTAGGCCCAGGAACACCTCATTAGGGAACTTTGGGGCTCAGAAGCAGCGGTTTCGGGAACTTTGGCCTTCGAAACACCGATTTAGTGATCTTTTAGGCCCTGAAACACCAAATTAGGGATCTTTTAGGCCCAGAAATACCTATTTAGGGAATTTTCAGGCTCAGAAACACCAATTTAGGAAACTTTTGTGCTCAGGAACACCAATTTAATGTTTTTTTATGCCCAGAAATACTAAATAAGGGAACTTTTATGTCCAGAATCACCAAATTAGGGAACTTTTGGGCTCAGAAACAGTGATTTAGTGAACGTTTGGGCTCAGAAACACTGATTTAGGGATCTTTTCGGCCCGGCAACACCAACATAGGAGACATTGGGACTGAGGAGCAGCGATTTAGGCAACTTTGGGTCTCAGAAGCAGGGAATTAGGGAATTTGGGACTCAGAAACACCAACTTAGGGAACTTTGAGGCTCAGAAACACCAAATTAGGGAACTTTGGGGCCCAGAACCAATCATTTAGGGTACTTTTGGGCTCAAAAGCACCAATTTAGGGATCTTTTAAGCCCAGAAAACAAAATTAGGGAACTTTCACGCCCTGAAATACGATACTAGGGAAATTTGGGGCTCAGAAACTGATTTAGAGATCTTTTGGTTTCAGAAACACCAATTTAGGGAACTTTGGGGCCCAGAAGCATGAATTTAGGGAACGTTTAGGGTCAGAAACACCGATTTAGAGAACTTTGGGGTTCAGAAACACCAATTTAGGGAACTTTGGGGGCCCAGAAGCATAAATTTAGGGAACGTTTAGGGTCAGAAACACCGATTTAGGGAACTTTGGGGCACAGAAAAACCAATTTAGGGAGCTTTGGCGCCCAGAAGCATGAATTTAGGGAACGTTTAGGCTCAGAAACACTGATTTAGAGAACTTTGACGCTCAGAAACACCAATTTAGGGAACTTTGGTGCCCAGAAGCAGAGATTTAGGGAACTTTGGCCTCAGAAACACCAATTTAGGGAACTCTTGGGCTCAGAAACACCAATTTAGGGATCTTTTAGGCCCTGAAACACCAAATTAGGGAACTTTTGGGCCCAGAAACACTAAATTAGGGAACATTGGGGCTCAGGAATAGTGATTTAGGGAACTTTTAGGCCCAGGAACACCTAATTAGGGAACTTTGGCCTCAGAAACACCAATTTAGGGATCTTTTAGGCCCAGAGAAATTAAATTAGGGAACTTTTAGGCCCAGAAACACCAAAGTAGGGAACTTTGGGGTCAGAAAGAGAGATTTAGTGAACTTTTGGGCTCAGAAACACCTAATTAGGGAACTTTTAGGCCCAGAAACACCAACTTAGGGAACATTGGGACTCAGAAGCAGCGAATTAGGCAACTTTGGGGCTCTGAAGCAGCGAATTAGGGAACTTTGGGGCTCAAAAACACGAATTTAGGGAAATTTCAGGCTCAGGAACACCAAATTAGGGAAGTTTTGTGCTCAGGAACACCAATTTAGGGAACTCTTGAGCTCAGAAACAATGATTTAGGGATCTTTTATGCCCAGAAAAACTAAATAAGGGAACTTTTAGGCCCAGAAACACCAAATTAGGGAACTGTGGGGCTCAGAAACAGTGATTTAGTGAATGTTTGGACTCAGAAACACCGATTTAGGGATCTTTTAGGCCCAGAAACACCAAATTAGGGAACTTTGGGGCTCAGGAATAGTGATTTAGAGAACTTTTAGGCCTTGGAACACCTAATTAGGGAACGTTTAGGCTCAGAAACACCGATTTAGAGAACTTTGGGGCTCAGAAACACCAATTTAGGGAACTTTGGGGCCCAGAAGCACCGATTTAGGGAACTTTCAGTCTCAGAAACACCAATTTAGGGAAATTTTGGGCTCGGAAACAGTGATTTAAGGAACTCTTGGGCTCAGAAACAGTGATTTAGTGAATGTTTGGACTCAGAAACACCGTATTAGGGATCTTTTATGCCCGGCAACACCAATTTAGGGAACATTGGGACTGAGAAGCAGCGAATTAGGCAACTTTGGGTCTCAGAAGCAGAGAATTAGGGAATTTGGGACTCAGAAACACCAACTTAGGGAACTTTGAGGCTCAGAAACAGCAAATTAGGGAACTTTGGGGCCCAGAAGCAATGATTTAGGGTACTTTTGGGCTCAAAAGCACCAATTTAGGGATCTTTTAGGCCCAGAAAACAAAATTAGGGAACTTTTAGGTCCTGAAATACGAAATTAGGGAAATTTGGGGGTCAGAAACTGATTTAGAGATCTTTTGGTTTCAGAAACACCAATTTAGGGAACTTTGGGGCCCAGAAGCAGCGATTTGGAGAACTTTTAGGCCCAGTAACACCTAATTAGGGAACTTTTGGGATCAGAAACAGCGATTTAGGGAACTTTGGCCTCAGAAATACCAATATAGGGATCTTTTAGGCCCAGAGAAATTAAATTAGGGAACTTTTAGGCCCAGAAACACGAAATTAGGGAACTTTGGATCTCAGGAATAGTGATTTAGAGAACTTTTAGGCCCAGGAACACCTCATTAGGGAACTTTGGGGCTCAGAAGCAGCGGTTTCGGGAACTTTGGCATTCGAAACACCGATTTAGTGATCTTTTAGGCCCTGAAACACCAAATTAGGGATCTTTTAGGCCCAGAAATACCTATTTAGGGAATTTTCAGGCTCAGAAACACCAATTTAGGAAACTTTTGTGCTCAGGAACACCAATTTAATGTTTTTTTATGCCCAGAAATACTAAATAAGGGAACTTTTATGTCCAGAATCACCAAATTAGGGAACTTTTGGGCTCAGAAACAGTGATTTAGTGAACGTTTGGGCTCAGAAACACCGATTTAGGGATCTTTTCGGCCCGGCAACACCAACACAGGAGACATTGGGACTGAGGAGCAGCGATTTAGGCAACTTTGGGTCTCAGAAGCAGGGAATTAGGGAGCTTTGAGGCCCAGAAACACCAACTTAGGGAACTTTGAGGCTCAGAAACACCAAATTAGGGAACTTTGGGGCCCAGAACCAATCATTTAGGGTACTTTTGGGCTCAAAAGCACCAATTTAGGGATCTTTTAGGCCCAGAAAACAAAATTAGGGAACTTTCACACCCTGAAATACGATACTAGGGAAATTTGGGGCTCAGAAACTGATTTAGAGATCTTTTGGTTTCAGAAACACCAATTTAGGGAACTTTGGGGCCCAGAAGCATGAATTTAGGGAACGTTTAGGGTCAGAAACACCGATTTAGAGAACTTTGGGGCTCAGAAACACCAATTTAGGGAACTTTGGGGGCCCAGAAGCATAAATTTAGGGAAGGTTTAGGGTCAGAAACACCGATTTAGGGAACTTTGGGGCACAGAAAAACCAATTTAGGGAGCTTTGGCGCCCAGAAGCATGAATTTAGGGAACGTTTAGGCTCAGAAACACTGATTTAGAGAACTTTGACTCTCAGAAACACCAATTTAGGGAACTTTGGTGCCCAGAAGCAGCGATTTAGGGAACTTTCAATCTCAGAAACACCAATTTAGGGAACTCTTGGGCTCAGAAACACCAATTTAGGGATCTTTTAGGCCCTGAAACACCAAATTAGGGAACTTTTGGGCCCAGAAACACTAAATTAGGGAACATTGGGGCTCAGGAATAGTGATTTAGGGAACTTTTAGGCCCAGGAACACCTAATTAGGGAACTTTGACCTCAGAAACACCAATTTAGGGATCTTTTAGGCCCAGAGAAATTAAATTAGGGAACTTTTAGGCCCAGAAACACCAAAGTAGGGAACTTTGGGGTCAGAAAGAGAGATTTAGTGAACTTTTGGGCTCAGAAACACCTAATTAGGGAACTTTTAGGCCCAGAAACACCAACTTAGGGAACATTGGGACTCAGAAGCAGCGAATTAGGCAACTTTGGGGCTCTGAAGCAGCGAATTAGGGAACTTTGGGGCTCAAAAACACGAATTTAGGGAAATTTCAGGCTCAGGAACACCAAATTAGGGAAGTTTTGTGCTCAGGAACACCAATTTAGGGAACTCTTGAGCTCAGAAACAATGATTTAGGGATCTTTTATGCCCAGAAAAACTAAATAAGGGAACTTTTAGGCCCAGAAACACCAAATTAGGGAACTTTGGGGCTCAGAAACAGTGATTTAGTGAATGTTTGGACTAAGAAACACCGATTTAGGGATCCTTTAGGCCTAGAAACACCAAATTAGGGAACTTTGGGGCTCAGGAATAGTGATTTAGAGAACTTTTAGGCCTTGGAACACCTAATTAGGGAACGTTTAGGCTCAGAAACACCGATTTAGAGAACTTTGGGGCTCAGAAACACCAAATTAGTGAACTTTGGTGCCCAGAAGTACCGATTTAGGGAACTTTCAATCTCAGAAACACCAATTTAGGGAAATTTTGGGCTCGGAAACAGTGATTTAAGGAACTCTTGGGCTCAGAAACAGTGATTTAGTGAATGTTTGGACTCAGAAACACCGTATTAGGGATCTTTTATGCCCGGCAACACCAATTTAGGGAACATTGGGACTGAGAAGCAGCGAATTAGGCAACTTTGGGTCTCAGAAGCAGAGAATTAGGGAATTTGGGACTCAGAAACACCAACTTAGGGAACTTTGAGGCTCAGAAACAGCAAATTAGGGAACTTTGGGGCCCAGAAGCAATGATTTAGGGTACTTTTGGGCTCAAAAGCACCAATTTAGGGATCTTTTAGGCCCAGAAAACAAAATTAGGGAACTTTTAGGTCCTGAAATACGAAATTAGGGAAATTTGGGGGTCAGAAACTGATTTAGAGATCTTTTGGTTTCAGAAACACCAATTTAGGGAACTTTGGGGCCCAGAAGCAGCGATTTGGAGAACTTTTAGGCCCAGTAACACCTAATTAGGGAACTTTTGGATCAGAAACAGCGATTTAGGGAACTTTGGCCTCAGAAATACCAATATAGGGATCTTTTAGGCCCAGAGAAATTAAATTAGGGAACTTTTAGACACAGAAACACCAAATTAGGGAACTTCGGGGCCCAGAAGTACCGATTTAGGGAACTTACAGACTCAGAAACACCAAATTAGGGAACTTTTGTGCTCAGGAACACCAATTTAGGTAACTCTTGGGCTCAGAAACAGTGATTTATTGAACGTTTATGCCCAGAAAAACCAAATAAGGAATTTTAGGCCCAGAAACACCAAATTAGGGAAGTTTGGGGCTCTGAAACAGTGATTTAGTGAATGTTTGGGCTCTCTAACAACGATTTAGGGATCTTTTAGGCCCAGAAACACCAAATTAGGGAGCTTTGGGGCTCAGGAATAGTGATTTAGAGAACTTTTAGGCCCAGGAACACCTAATTAGGGAACTTTTGGGCTTAGAAGCAGCTATTTAGGGAACTTTTTGCCTCCGAAGCTTCGATTTAGGGAGCTTTGGTCTCAGAAACCCCAATTTAGTGATCTTTTAGGCCCTTAAACACCAAATTAGGGAACTTTTAGGCCCAGAAACACCAAATTAGGGAACTTTGGGGTTCCGGAACAGTGATTTAGTGAACGTTTGGGCTCAGAAACACCGATTTAGGGATCTTTTAGGTCCAGAAACACCAACTTAGGGAACATTGGGACTGAGAAGCAGCGACTTAGGCAACTTTGGGTCTCAGAAGCAGGGAATTAGGGAATTTGGGACTCAGAAACACCAACTTAGGGAACTTTCAGACTCAGAAACACCAAATAAGGGAACTTTGGGGCCCAGAAGCAATGATTTAGGGTACTTTTGGGCTCAAAAGCAACAATTTAGGAATCTTTTAGGCCCAGAAATCAAAATTAGGGAACTTTTAGGGCCTGAAACATGATACTAGGCAAATTTGGGGCTCAGAAACTGATTTAGAGATCTTTTGGTTTCAGAAACACCAAATTAGGGAAATTTCAGGCTCAGAAACACGAAATTAGGGAAATCTTGGGACTCAGAAGATTCGAATTAGGCACCTTTGGGGCTCAGAAGCAGCGAATTAGGGAACTTTGGGGCTCAGAAATACGAATTTAGGGAACTTTGGGGCCCAGAAATACCGATTTAGGGAACTTTCAGTCTCAGAAACACCAAATTAGGGAACTTTTTTGCTCAGGAACACCAATTTAGGGAACTCTTGGGCTCAGAAACAGTGATTTAGGGATCTTTAAGGCCCAGAGAACAAAATTAGGGAACTTTTAGGCCCTGAAATACGATACTAGGGAAATTTGGGGCTCAGAAACTGATTTAGAGATCTTTTGGTTTCAGAAACACCAATTTAGGGAAATTTGGGGCCCAGAAGCATGAATTTAAAGAATGTTTAGGCTCAGAAACACCGATTTAGGGAACTTTGGTGCCCAGAAGCACCGATTTAGGGAACTTTCGTTCTCGGAAACACCAATTTAGGGAATTCTTGGGCTCAGAAACACCAATTTAGGGATCTTTAAGGTCCTGAAACACCAAATTAGGGAACTTTTAGGCCCAGAAACACCAAATTAGGGAAATTTTGGGCTCAGAAATTGTGATTTAGAGAACTTTTAGGCCCAGGGACACCTAATTAGGGAACTTTTGGACCCAGAAACACCTCATTAGGGAACTTTTGGGCTCAGAAGTAGCGATTTAGGGAACTTTGGCCTCAGAAACACGAATTTAGTGATCCTGTAGGCCCAGAAACACCAAATTAGGGAACTTTTAGGCCCAGAACCACCAACTTAGGGAACATTGGGACTCAGAAGCAGCGAATTAGGCAGCTTTGGGGCTCAGAAATATGAATTAAGGAACTTTTGGGCTCAGGAACACCAATTTAGGGAACTTTGGGGCCCAGAAGTACCGATTTAGGGAACTTTCATTCTCAGAAACACCTAATTAGGGAACTTTTGTGCACAGGAACACCAATTTAGGTAATTCTTGGGCTCAGAAACAGTGATTTGGGGATCTTTTATTCCCAGAAATACTAAATAAGGGAACTTTGGGGCCCAGGAACACCTAATTAGGGAACTTTGGGACTCAGAAGCAGCGATTTAGGGAACTTTTGGCCTCCGAAGCAGCGATTTAGGGAACTTTGGCCTCAGAAACACCAATTTAGGGACCTTTTAGGACCTGAAACACCAAGTTAGGGAACTCTTGGGCTCAGAAACACCAATTTAGGGATCTTTTAGGCCCAGAAACACCTAATTTGGGAACTTTGGGGCTCAGAAACACGAATTTAGGGAACTTTCAGCTCAGGAACACCAAATTAGGGAACTTTGGTGCCCAGAAGTACCGATTTAGGGAATTTACAGACTCAGAAACACCAATTTACGGAACTTTGGGGCCCAGAAGCATGAATTTAGCGAATGTTTAGACTCAGAAACACCGATTTAGGGAACTTTGGTGCCCAGAAGCAGCGATTTAGGGAACTTTCAGTCTCACAAACACCAATTTAGGGAACTCCTGGGCTCAGAAACACCTACTTAGGGATCTTTAAGGTCCTGAAACACCAAATTAGGGAACTTCTGGGCTCAGAAACAGTGATTTAGTGAATGTTTGGACTCAGAAACACCGATTTAGGGATCTTTTAGGCCCAGAAACACCAAAATAGGGAACTTTGGGGCTCAGGAATAGTGATTTAGAGAACTTTTAGGCTCAGGAACACATAATTAGAGAACTTTCAGGCTCAGAAGCAGCGATTTAGGGAACTTTGGCCTCAGAAATACCAATATAGGGATCTTTTAGGCCCAGAGAAATTAAATTAGGGAACTTTTAGGCACAGAAACACCAAATTAGGGAACTTTTGTGCTCAGGAACACCAATTTAGGGAACTCTTGGGCTCAGAAAGAGTGATTTAGGGAGCTTTTATGCCCAGAAAAACTAAATTAGGAATTTTAGGCCCAGAAACACCATATTAGGGAAGTTTTGGGCTCTGAAACAGTGATTTAGTGAATGTTTGGACTCTCTAACACCGTTTTAGGGATCTTTTAGGCCCAGAAACACCAATTTAGGGAACTTTGGGGCTCAGGAATAGTGATTTAGTGAATGTTTGGGCTCAGAAACACTTATTTAGGGATCTTTTAGGCCGAGAAACACCAATTTAGGGAACATTGGGACTGAGAAGCAGCGAATTAGGCAGCTTTGGGGCTAAGAAGCAGCGAATTAGGGAACTTTGGGGCTCAGAAATACGAATTTAGGGATCTTTTGGGCTCAGGAACACCAATTTAGGGAACTTTGGGGCCCAGAAGTACCGATTTAGGGAACTTTGAGTCTCAGAAACACCAATTTAGGGAAATTTTGTGCTCAGGAACACCAATTTAGGGAACTCTTGGGCTCAGAAACAGTGATTTAGGGATCTTTTTTTGCCAGGAAACACTAAATAAGGGAATTTTTTGGCCCAGGAATACCAAATTAGGGAACTTTTGGGCTCAGAAGCAGCGATTTAGGGAACTTTGGGCCTCCTACGCAGCGATTTAGGGAACTTTGGCCTCAGAAACACCAATTTAGTGATCTTTTAGGCACTGAAACACCAAAGTAGGGAAATTTTAGGCCCAGAAACACCAATTTATGGAACTCTTTGGCTCAGAAACAGTGATTTAGGGAACTTTTATGCCCAGAAATACTAAATAAGTGAACTTTTAGGCCCAGAAGCACCAAATTAGGGAACTTTTGGGCTCGGAAGCACCAAATTAGGGAACTTTTATGCCCAGAGAAACAAAATGAGGGAACCTTTAGGCCCAGGAACACCCAATTAGGGAACTTCTAGGCCCAGAAACACGAATTTAGGGAACTTTTGGCCTCCGAAGCATCGATTTAGGGAACTTTGGTCACAGAAACCCCAATTTAGTGAACTTTAAGGCTCTGAAACACCAAATTAGGGATCTTTTAGGCCCAGAAACACCAAATTAGGGAGTTTTGGGGCTCCGAAACAGTGATTTAGTGAACGTTTGGGCTCAGAAACACCGATTTAGGGATCTTTTAGGTCCAGAAACACCAACTTAGGGAACATTGGGACTGAGAAGCAGTGACTTAGGCAACTTTGGGTCTCAGAAGCAGGGAATTAGGGAATTTGGGCCTCAGAAACACCAACTTATGGAACTTTCAGGCTTAGAAACACCAATTTAGGGAACTCTTGGGCTCAGAAACACCAATTTAGGGATCTTTTAGGCCCAGGAACACCTAATTAGGGAACTTTTGGGCTCAGAAGCAGCGATTTAGGGAACTTTTGGCCTCCGAAGCAGCGATTTAGGGAACTTTCAGCTCAGGAACACCAAATTAGGGAACTTTGGGGCCCAGAAGTACCGATTTAGGGAACTTTGAGTCTCCGAAACACCAAATTAGGGAACTTTTGTGCTCAGGAACACCAATTTAGGGAACTCTTGGGCTGAGAAACAGTGATTTAGGGATCTTTTATGCCCAGAAATAATAAATAAGGGAACTTTGGGGCCCAGAAACACCAAATTAGGGAATTTTGGGACCCAGAAGCACCGATTTAGGGAACTTTTGGCCTCTGAAGCAGCGATTTAGGGAACTTTGGTCTCAGAAACCCCAATTTAGTGAACTTTTAGGCCCTGAAACACCAAATTAGGGAACTTTCAGGCCCAGAAACACCAAATTAGGGAATTTTGGGGCTCCGAAACAGTGATATAGTGAACGTTTGGGCTCAGAAACACCGATTTAGGGATCTTTTAGGCCCAGAAACAACTAATTAGGGAACTTTTGGGCTCAGAAGCAGCGAATTAGGGAACTTTGGGTCTCAGAAACACGAATTTAGGGAACTCTCAGCTCAGGAACACCAAATTAGGGAACTTTGGGGCTCAGAAACTGTGATTTAGAGAACTTTTAGGCCCAGGAACACCTAATTAGGGAACTTTTGGACTCAGAAGCACCGCTTTAGGGAACTTTTGGCCTCCGAAGCAGCGATTTAGGGAACTTTGAGTCTCAGAAACACCAAATTAGGGAACTTTTGTGCTCAGAAACACAAATTTAGGGAACTCTTGGGCTCAGAAAGAATGATTTAGGGATCTTTCATGCCCAGAAAAACTAAATAAGGGAAATTATAGGCCCAGAAGCACGAAATTAGGGAACTTTTTGGCTCAGAAACAGTGATTTACTGAACATTTGGGCTCAGAAACACCGATTTAGGGATCTTTTAGGCCCGGCAACACCAACTTAGGGAACATTGGGACTGAGAAGCAGCGAATTAGGCAACTTTGGGTCTCAGAAGTAGGGAATTTGGGAATTTGGGTCTCAGAAACCCCAACTTAGGGAACTTTCAGGCTCAGAAACAGCAAACTAGGAAACTTTGGGGCCCAGAAGCAATGATTTAGGGTACTTTTGGGATCAAAAGCACCAATTTAGGGATCTTTTAATCCCAGAAAACAAAATTAGGGAACTTTTAGGCCCTGAAATACGATACTAGGGAAATTTGGGGCTCAGAAACTGATTTAGAGATCTTTTGGTTTCAGAAACACCAATTTAGGGAACTTTGAGGCCCAGAAGCATGAATTTAGGGAACGTTTAGGCTCAGAAACACCAAATTAGGGAACTTTGGGGCTCAGGAATAGTGATTTGGAGAACTTTTAGGCCCAGGAACACCTAATTAGGGAACTTTTCGGCTCTGATGTATCGATTTAGGGAACTTTGGCCTCAGAAACACCAATTTAGTGATATTTTAGGCCCTGAAACACCAAATTAGGGAACTTTTAGGTCCAGAAACACTAAATTAGGGAACTTTGGGGATCAGGAATAGTGATTTAGAGAACTTTTAGGCCCAGGAACACCTAATTAGGGAACTTTGGGACTCAGAAACAGCGATTTAGGGAACTTTGGCCTCAGAAACACCAATTTAGGGATCTTTTAGGCCCAGAGAAATTAAATTAGGGAACTTTTAGGCCCAGAAACACCAAAGTAGGGAACTTTGGGGCTCAGAAAGAGTGATTTAGTGAACTTTTGGGCTCAGAAACACTAATTTAGGTATCTTTTAGGCCCAGAAACACCAATTTAGGGAACATTGGGATTCAGAAGCAGCGAATTAGGCAACTTTGGGGCTCAGAAACAGCGAATTAGGGAACTTTGGGGCTCAAAAACACGAATTTAGGGAAATTTCAGGCTCAGGAACACCAAATTAGGGAACTTTTGGGCTCAGGAACTCCAATATAGGGAACTCTTGAGCTCAGAAACCATGATTTAGGGAACTTTTATGCCCAGAAAAACTAAATAAGGGAACTTTTAGGCCCAGAAACAGCAAATTACTGAACTTTTGGGCTCAGAAACAGTGATTTAGTGAAGGTTTGGGCTCAGAAACACCGATTTAGGGATATTTTAGGCCCAGAAACACCAAATTAGGGAACTTTGGGGCCCAGGAATAGTGATTTAGAGAACTTTTAGGCCCAGAAAAACCTAATTAGGGAAATTTTGGGCTCTGAAGCAGTGATTTAGGGAACTTTCATTCTCAGAAACACCAAATTAGGGAATTTTTTTTGCTCAGGAACACCAATTTAGGGAACTCTTGGGCTCAGAAACAATGATTTAGGGATCTTTTATGCCCAGAAAAACTAAATAAGTGAACTTTTAGGCCCAGAAACACCAAAGTAGGGAACTTTTGGGCTCAGAAACAGTGATTTAGTGAATGTTTGGACTCAGAAACACCGATTTAGGGATCTTTTAGGCCCAGAAACACCAAATTAGGGAACTTTGGGTCTCAGGAATAGTGATTTAGAGAACTTTTAGACCCAGGAACACCTAATTAGGGACCTTTGGGACTCAGAAGCAACGATTTAGGGATCTTTTGGCCTCCGAAGCAGCGATTTAGGGAACTTTGGTCTCAGAAACACCAATTTAGTGATCGTTTATGCCCTGAAACACCAAATTAGGGAACTTTGGGGCCCAGAAGCATGAATTTAGGGAACGTTTAGGCTCAGAAACACCGATTTAGAGAACTTTTGGGCTCAGAAACACCAATTTAGGGAACTCTTGGGCTCAGAAACACCAATTTAGGGATCTTTAAGGTCCTGAATCACCAAATTAGGGAATTTTTAGGCCCAGAAACACCAAATTAGGGAACTTTGGGGCTCAGGAATAGTGATTTAGAGAACTTTTAGGCCCAGGAACACGTAATTAGGGAACTTTTGGGCTCAGAAGCAGTGATTTAGGGAACTTTCATTCTCAGAAACACCAAATTAATGAACTTTTTTGCTCAGGAACACCAATTTAGGGAACTCTTGTTCTCAGAAACAATGATTTAGGGATCTTTTATGCCCAGAAAAACTCAATAAGTGAACTTTTAGGCCCAGAAACACCAAAGTAGGGAACTTTGGGTCTCAGAAGCAGCGAATTAGGGAACTTTGGGGCTCAAAAACACGAATTTAGGGATCTTTTAGGCTCAGGAACACCAAATTAGGGAACTTTTAGGCCCAGAAGTACCAATTTAGGGAACTTTCAGTCTCAGAAACACCAAATTAGGGAACTTTTGTGCTCAGGAACACCAATTTAGGGAACTCTTGAGCGCAGAAACAATGATTTAGGGATCTTTTATGCCTAGAAAAACTAAATAAGTGAACTTTTAGGCCCAGAAACACCAAAGTAGGGAACTTTGGGGATCAGAAACAGTGATTTAGTGAATGTTTAGACTCAGACACACCAATTTAGGGATCCTTTAGGCCTAGAAACACCAAATTAGGGAACTTTGGGGCTCAGGAATAGTGATTTAGAGAACTTTTAGGCCTAGGAACACCTAATTAGGGAACGCTTAGGCTCAGAAACACCGATTTAGAGAACTTTGGGGCTCAGAAACACCAATTTAGGGAACTTTGGTGCCCAGAAGTACCGATTTAGGGAACTTTCAATCTCAGAAACACCAATTTAGGGAAATTTTTGGCTCAGAAACAGTGATTTAGGGAACTCTTGGGCTCAGAAAAAGTGATTTAGGGAACTTTTAGGCCCAGGAACACCGATTTAGGGAAATTTTCGGCTCAAAATCTCCAAATTAGGGAAATCTGGTGCTCAGAAACAGAGATTTAGAGAACGTTTGGGCTCAGAAACACCGATTTATGGATCTTTTAGGCCCGGAAACACCAACTTAGGGCACATTGGGACTGAGAAGCAGCGAATTAGGCAGCTTTGGGGCTCAGAGGCAGGGAATTAGGGAACCCAAACCTGAGGCCGCACCGACAGCTCCAGGGCGGACACCCGAGATAGCGTGGGCGGAGCCACCCTCAGGGGCGTGGCGATTTTAAACAGGGTGGTCAGCTGTTAACTGTGCCCTCAGGGTATAAGAATCCTTTGGGAGGGCAGGGACTAGTCCCTGTTCACTGAAGGAGAGACCTAGAAGGGTAAGTCTTTGTTAAAAGGCAAGTACTTAAAAGACTTGTAAACTATTCCGTGCACAGCTTTCCGGAGAGTCTTTGTATTGTAGAGCTAACTATGGTTGCCACCAGGTCAATGGTTGTTAGAAAAGAAACCAACTTTGGGACTCAGAAACACCAACTTAGGGAACTTTCAGACTCAGAAACACCAAATTAGGGAACTTTGGGATCTTTTAGGCCCAGAAAACAAAATTAGGGATCTTTTAGGCCCTGAAACACCAAATTAGGGAACTTTTGGCCTCCGAAGCAGCGATTTAGGGAACGTTGGTCTCAGAAACAGCAATTTAGTGATCTTTTTGGCCCAGAAACACCAAATTAGGGAACTTTCAGTCTCAGAAACACGAAATTAGGGAACTTTGAGGCTCAGGAATAGTGATTTAGAGAACTTTTAGGCCCAGGAACACCTAATTAGGTAACTTTTAGCCTCAGAAGCAGAGATTTAGGGAACTTTCAGTCTCATAAACACCAATTTAGGGAAATCATGGGCTCAGAAACACCAATTTAGGGACCTTTTAGGCCCTGAAACACCAAATTTGGGAACTTTTAGGCTGAGAAACACCGATTTATAGAACTTTGGGGCTCAGGAATAGTGATTTAGAGAACTTTTAGGCCCAGGAACACCTAATTAGGGAACTTTTGGGCTCAGAAACAGGGATATAGGGAACTTTGGCCTCAGAAACACCAATTTAGGGATCTTTTAGGCCCAGAGACATTAAATTAGGAAAATTTAAGACCCAGAAACACCAAAGTAGGGAACTTTGGGGCTCAGAAACAGTGATTTAGTGTACGTTTGGGCTCAGAAACACCGATATAGGGATCTTTTAGGCCCAGAAACACCAATTTAAGGAGCAATGGGACTGAGAAGGAGCGAATTAGGGAACTTTGGGGCTCAGAAGTACCTCTTTAGGGAACTTTCAGGCTCAGGAGCACCAAATCAGGGAATATTGGGACTCAGAAGCAGCGAATTAGGGAACTTTGGGGCTCAGAAACACCAATTTAGGGAACTTTCAGGCTCAGGAACACCAAATTCGGGAACTTTGGGACCCAGAAGTACCCATTTAGGGAACTTTCAGTCTCAGAAACACCAAATTAGGGAACTTTTAGGCCCAGAAACACCAATTTAAGGATCTTTTATGCCCAGAAATACTAAATAAGGGAACTTTTAGGCCCAGAAACACCAAATTAGGGAACTTTTAGGCCCAGAAACACCAAATTAGGGAACTTTTGGGCTCAGAAGCAGCGATTTAGTGACTGTTTGGACTCAGAAACACCGATTTAGGGATCTTATAGGCCCAGAAAAACCAAATTAGGGAACTTTGGGGCTCAGGAATAGTGATTTAGAGAACTTTTAGGCCCAGGAACACCTCAATAGGGAACCTTTTGGCTCAGAAGAAGCGATTTAGAGGACTTTGGCCTCAGAAACACCAATTTAGGGAAATCTTGGGCTCAGAAACACCAATTTAGGGATCTTTAAGGTTCTGAATCAACAAATGAGGGAAATTTTAGGTCCACAAAGACCAAATTAGGGAACTTTGGGGCTCAGGAATAGTGATTTAGAGAACTTTTAGGCCCAGGAACACTTAATTAGGGAACTTTTGGGCTTAGAAACAGCGATTTAGGGAACTTTGGCCTCAGAAACACCAATTAAGTCATCTTTTAGGCCCTGAAACACCAAATTAAGGAACTTTTAGGCCGAGAAACACCAAATTAGGGAACTTTTAGGCCCAGAAACACCAAATTAGGGAACTTTGGGGCTCAGGAATAGTGATTTAGAGAACTTTTAGGCCCAGGAACACTTAATTAGGGAACTTTTGGGCTCAGAAACAGCGATTTAGGGAACTTTGGCCTCAGAAACACCAATTAAGTCATCTTTTAGACCCTGAAACACCAAATTAGGGAACTTTTAGGCCCAGAAACACCAAATTAGGGAACTTTTAGGCCCAGAAACACCAAATTGGGGAACTTTGGGGCTCAAGAATAGTGATTTAGAGAACTTTTAGGCCCAGGAACAGCTAATTAGGGAACTTTGGGACACCGAAGCAGTGATTTAGGGAACTTTGGCCTCAGAAATACCAATTTAGGGATCTTTTAGGCCCAGAGAAATTAAATTAGGGAACTTTTAGGCCCTGAAACACCA
The DNA here is from genome assembly GCA_020746105.1 of Trogon surrucura. NCBI lineage: Eukaryota > Metazoa > Chordata > Aves > Trogoniformes > Trogonidae > Trogon > Trogon surrucura. The sequence continues at coordinate 198,579 of JAJGST010000016.1, forward strand.
ACTTAGGGAATATTGGGACTCAGAAGCAGCGAATTCGGGAACTTTGGTGCTCAGAAACACAAATTTAGGGAACTGTCAGCTCGGGAACACCAAATTAGGGAACTTTGGGTCCCAGAAGTACCCATTTAGGGAACTTTCATTCTCAGAAACACCAAATTAGGGAACTTTCAGTCTCAGAAAATCCAAATTAGGGAACTTTTGTGCTCAGGAACACCAATTTAAGGATCTTTTATGCCCAGAAATACTAAATAAGGGAACTTTTAGGCCCAGAAACACCAAATTAGGGAACTTTGGGTCTCAGAAGTTGGGAATTAGGGAATTTGGGACTCAGAAACACCAACTTAGGGAACTTTCAGGCTCAGAAACAGCAAATTAGGGAACTTTGGGGCCCAGATGTACTGATTTAGGGAACTGTCAGTCTCAGAAACACCAAATTAGGGAACTTTTGTGCTCAGGAACACCAATTTAGGGAACTCATGGTCTCAGAAACAATGATTTAGGGATCTTTTATGCCCAGAAAAACTAAATAAGGGAACTTTTAGCCCCAGAAACATCAAATTAAGGAACTTTTGGGCTCAGAAACAGTGATTTAGTCAATGTTTGAACTCAGAAACACCGATTTAGGGATCTTTTAGGCCCAGAAACACCAAATTAGGGAACTTTGGGGCTCAGGAATAGTGATTTAGAGAACTTTTAGACCCAGGAATACCTAATTAGGGAACTTTGGGACTCAGAAGCAGCAATTTAGGGAACTTTTGGCCTCCGAAGCAGCGATTTAGGGAACTTTGGCCTCAGAAACAACCATTTAGTGATCTTTTAGGCCCTGAAACACCAAAATTGGGAACTTTTAGGCTCAGAAACACCTCATTAGGGAACTTCTGGGCTCAGAGGCAGCGATTTGGGAAACCTTGGCCTCAGAAACACCAATTTAGGGATCTTTTAGGCCCAGAGAAATTAAAATAGGGAACTTTTAGGCCCAGAAACACCAAATTAGGGAACTTTGGGGCTCAGAAACAGTGATTTAGTGAAGGTTTGGGCTCAGAAACACCTATATAGGAAACTTTTAGCCCAGAAACACCAAATTAGGGAACATTGGGACTCAGAAGCAGCGAATTAGGGAACTTTGGGGCTCAGAAACACAAATTTAGGGAACTTTCAGGCTCGGGAACACCAAATTAGGGAACTTTGGGGCCCAGAAGTACCCATTTAGGGAACTTTCATTCTCAGAAACACCAAATTATGGAACTTTCAGTCTCAGAAAAACCAAATTAGGGAACTTTTGTGCTCAGGAACACCAATTTAGGGAACTTTTATGCCTAGAAATACTAAATAAGGGAAATTTTAGGCCCAGAAACACCAAATTACAGAACTTTTGGGCTCAGAAACAGTGATTTAGTGAATGTTTGGGCTCAGAAACACCGATTTAGGGATCTTTAAGTCCTGAAACACCAAATTAGGGAAATTTCAGGCTCAGAAACACCAAATTAGGGAACTTTGGGATCTTTTAGGCCCAGAAAACAAAATTAGGGAACTTTTAGGTCCTGAAATACGATACTAGGGAAATTTGGGGCTCAGAAACTGATTTATAGATCTTTTGGTTTCAGAAACACCAAATGAGGGAACTTTGGGGACCAGAAGCATGAATTTAGGGAACGTTTAAACTCAGAAACACTGATTTAGAAAACTTTGATGCTCAGAAACACCAATTTAGGGAACTTTGGTTCCCAGAAGCACCGATTTAGGGAACTTTGGGTCTCAGAAACACCAATTTAGGGAACTTTGGGATCTTTTAGGCCCAGAGAAATTAAATTAGGGAACTTTTATGTCCAGAAACACCAAACTAGGGAACTTTGGGGATCCGAAACAGTGATTTAGTGAACATTTGGCCTCAGAAACACCGATTTAGGGATCTTTTAGGCCCAGAAACACCAACTTAGGGAACATTGGGACTCAGAAGCAGTGAATTAGGCAACTTTGGGGCTCAGAAACACAAATTTAGGGAACTTTCAGGCTCAGGAACACCAAATTAGGGAACTTTGGGGCTCAGGAATAGTGATTTAGAGAACTTTTAGGCCCAGGACCACCTAATTAGGGAACTTTGGGACTCAGAATCAGCGATTTAGGGAACTTTTGGCCTCCGAAGCAGCGATTTAGGGAACTTTGGTCTCACAAACACCAATTTAGTGATCTTTTAGGCCCTGAAACACCAATTTAGGGATCTTTTACACCCAGAGAAATTAAATTAGGGAAATTTTAGGCCCAGGAACACCTAATTAGGGAACTTTGGGACTCAGAAGCAGCGATTTAGGGCACTTTGGTCTCAGAAAACACAAATTTAGTGATCTTTTAGGCCCTGAAACACCAATTTAGGAACTTTTAGGCCCAGAGAAATTAAATTAGGGAAATTTTAGGCCCAGGAACACCTAATTAGGGAACTTTGGGGCTCAGAAACACAAATTTAGGGAACTGTCAGGCTCGGGAACACCAAATTAGGGAACTTTGGTGCCCAGAAATACCCATTTAGGTAACTTTCACTCTCAGAAACACCAAATTGGGCAACTTTCAGTCTCAGAAAAACAAAATTAGGGAACTTTTGTGCTCAGGAACAGAAATTTAAGGATCTTTTATGCCTAGAAATACTAAATAAGGGAACTTTTAGGCCCAGAAACACCAAATTAGGGAACTTTTGGGCTCAGAAACAGTGATTTAGTGAATGTTTGGACTCAGATGCACCGATTTAGGGATATTCTAGGCCCAGAAACACCAAATTAGGCAACTTTGGAACTCAGGAATAGTGACTTAGAGAACTTTTAGGCCCAGGAACACCTAATTAGGGAACTTTGGGACTCAGAAACAGCGATTTGGGGAACTTTTGGCCTCCGAAGCAGCGATTTAGGGAGCTTCGGTCTCAGAAACACCAATTTAGTGATCTTTTAGGCCCTGAAACACCAATTTAGGGAACTTTTAGGCCCAGAGAAATTAAATTAGGGAAATTTTAGGCCCAGGAACACCTAATTAGGGAACTTTGGGGCTCAGAAACACAAATTTAGGGAACTTTCAGGCTCGGGAACACCAAATTAGGGAACTTTGGGGCCCAGAAGTACCCATTTAGGGAACTTTCATTCTCAGAAACACCAAATTAGGGAACTTTCTGTCTCAGAAAAACCAAATTAGGAAACTTTTGTGCTCAGGAACACCAATTTAGGGAACTTTTATGCCTAGAAATACTAAATAAGGGACCTTTGGGGCCCATAAGCACCGATTTAGGGAACTTTCCGTCTCAGAAACACCAATTTAGGGATCATTTTAGGCCCAGAGAAATTAAATTAGGGAATTTTAGGCCCAGAAACACCAAATTAGGGAACTTTGGGGCTCAGAAACAGTGATTTAGTGAAGGTTTGGGCTCAGAAACACCTATTTAGGGAACTTTTAGGCCCAGAAACACCAACTTAGGGAAAATTGGGACTCAGAAGCAGCGAATTAGGGAACTTTGGGGCTCAGAAACACAAATTTAGGGAACTTTCAGGCTCGGGAACACCAAATTAGGGAACTTTGGGGCCCAGAAGTACCCATTTAGGGAACTTTCATTCTCAGAAACACCAAATTAGGGAACTTTCAGTCTCAGAAAAACCAAATTAGGGAACTTTTTTTGCTCAGGAACACCAATTTAACGAACATTAATGCCTAGAAATACTAAATAAGGGAACTTTTAGGCCCAGAAACACCAAATTAGGGAACTTTTGGGCTCAGAAACAGTGATTTAGTGAATGTTTGGGCTCAGAAACACCGATTTAGGGATCTTCTAGGCCCAGAAACACCAAATTAGGGAACTTTGGGGCCCAGAAGCATGAATTTAGGGAACATTTAGGCTCAGAAACACTAATTTAGAGAACTTTGACGCACAGAAACACCATTTTAGGGAAATTTGGGGCCCAGAAGCACCGATTTAGGGAACTTTCAGTCTCTGAAAAACCAATTTAGGGAACTCTTGGGCTCAGAAACAGCAATTTAGGGATCTTTAAGGTCCTGAAACACCAAATTAGGGAACTTTCAGGCTCAGAAACACCAAATTAGGGAACTTTGGGATCTTTTAGGCCCAGAAAACAAAATTAGGGAACTTTTAGGTCCTGAAATACGATACTAGGGAAATTTGGGGCTCAGAAACTGATTTAGAGACCTTTTGGTTTCAGAAACACCAATTTAGGGAACTTCGGGACCCAGATGCATGAATTTAGGTAACGTTTAGGCTCAGAAACACCCATTTAAAGAACTTTGGGGCTCAGAAACACCAATTTATGGAACTTTGGTGCCCAGAAGCACCGATTTAGGGAACTTTCCGTCTCAGAAACACCAATTTAGGGAACTCCTGGGCTCAGAAACACCAATTTAGGGATCTTTTAGGCCCAGAGAAATTAAATTAGGGAGCTTTAAGGACCGGAAACACCAAATTAGGGAACTTTGGGCCTCCGAAACAGTGATTTAGTGAACTTTTGGCCTCCGAAGCAGCGATTTAGGGATCTTTTAGGCCCAGAAACACCAACTTAGGGAACAATGGGATTCAGAAGCAGTGAATTAGGCAACTTTGGGGCTCAGAAGCAGCGATTTAGGGAACTTTTAGGCCCTGAAACACCAAATTTGGGAACTTTTAGGCTGAGAAACACCGATTTAAAGAACTTTGGGGCTCAGGAATAGTGATTTAGATAACTTTTAGGCCCAGGAACACCTAATTAGGGAACTTTTGGCCTCCGAAGCAGCGATTTAGGGAACTTTTGGCCTCCGAAGCAGCGATTTAGGGAACTTTGGTCTCAGAAACACCAATTTAGTGATCTTTTAGGTCCTGTAACTCCAATTTAGGGATCTTTTACGCCCAGAGAAATTAAATTAGGGAAATTTTAGGCCCAGGAACACCTAATTAGGGAACTTTGGGACTCAGAAGCAGCGATTTAGGGCACTTTTGGCCTCCGAAGCAGCGATTTAGGGAACTTTGGTCTCAGAAACACCAATTTAGTGATCTTTTAGGCCCTGAAACACCAATTTAGGGAACTTTTAGGCCCAGAGAAATTAAATAAGGGAAATTTTAGGCCCAGGAACACCTAATTAGGGAACTTTGGGGCTCAGAAACACAAATTTAGGGAACTTTCAGGCTCGGGAACACCAAATTAGGTAACTTTGGGGCCCAGAAATACCCTTTTAGGGAACTTTCACTCTCAGAAACACCAAATTGGGGAACTTTCAGTCTCAGAAAAACAAAATTAGGGAACTTTTGTGCTCAGGAACAGAAATTTAAGGAACTTTTATGCCTAGAAATACTAAATAAGGGAACTTTTAGTCCCGGAAACACCAAATTAGGGAACTTTTGGGCTCAGAAACTGTGATTTAGTGAACGTTTGGGGTCAGAAACACTGATTTAGGGATATTTTAGTCCCGGCAACACCAATTTAGGGAACATTTGGACTGAGAAGCAGTGAATTAGGCAACTTTGGGGCTCAGAAGCAGCGAATTAGGGAGCTTTGGGGCTCAGAAACACGAATTTAAGGAATTTTCAGGCTCATGAACACCAAATTAGGGAACTTTGGGGCCCAGAAGTACCGATGTAGGGAACTTTCAGTCTCAGAAACACCAAATTATGGAACTTTTGTGCTGAGGAACACCAATTTAGGGAACTCTTGGCCTCAGAAACACCAATTTAGAGATATTTTAGGCCCTGAAACACAAAGTGAGGAAATTTTTAGGCCCAGAAAAACCAAATTAGGGAACTTTGGGGCTCAGGAATAGTGATTTAGAGAACTTGTAGGCCCAGAAACACCAAATTAGAGAACTTTTGGGCTCAGAAGCAGCGATTTAGTGAACTTTGGCCTCAGAAACACCAATTTAGGGATATGTTAGACCCAGAGGAAACAAAATTAGGGAACTTTTAGGCCCAGAAACACCAAATTAGGGATCTTTGGGACTCAGGAATAGTGATTTAGAGAAGTTTTAGGCCCAGGAACACCTCGTTAGGGAACTTTTGAGCTCAGAAGTAGCGATTTAGGCAACTTTGGCCTCAGAAACACCAATTTAGGGATCTTTTAGGTCCAGAGAAATTAAATTAGCGAACTTTTAGGCCCAGAAACACCAAATTAGTGAACATTGGGACTCAGAAGCAGCTAATTAGGGAGCTTTGGGGCTCAGAAACACACATTTAGGGAACCAACACCGGATTAGGGAACTTTCAGTCTCAGAAAAACCAAATTAGGGAACTTTTGTGCTCAGGAACACCAATTTAAGGATCTTTTATGCCCAGAAATACCAAATAAGGGGACTTTTAGGCCCAGAAACACCAAATTATTGAACTTTTGTGCTCAGAGACAGTGATTTAGTGAACGTTTTGGCTCAGAAACACCGATTTAGGGATCTTTTTGGCCCGTAAACACCTACTTAGGGAACACTGGGGCTGAAAAGCAGCGAATTAGGCAACTTTGTGTCTCAGAAGCAGGGAATTAGGGAATCTGGGACTCAGAAACACCAACTTAGGGAACTTTCAGGCTCAGAAACACCAAATTAGGGAACTTTGGGGCCCAGAAGCAATGATTTAGAGTACTTTTGGGCTCAGAAGCACCAATTTCGGGATCTTTTATGCCCAGAAAACAAAATTAGGGAACTCTTAGGCCCTGAAATAAGATACTAGGGAAATTTGTGGATCAGAAACTGATTTAGAGATCTTTTGGTTTCAGAAACACCAATTTAGTGAACTTTGGGAACCAGAAGTATGAATTTAGGGAAGGTTTAGGCTCAGAAACACCGATTTAGAGAACTTTTGGGCTCGGAAACACCAATTTAGGGAACTCTTGGGCTCAGAAACAGTGATTTAGAGAATTTTTGGACCCAGAAACACCAAATTAGAGTACTTTTGTGCTCGGAAGAACCAAATTAGGAAATTTTTGGGCTCAGAAGCACCAATTTAGGGAAATTTTAGCCCCAGAAAAACAAAATGAGGAAACTTTTAGCCAAGAAACACCAAATTACGAAAATCTCGTGCTTAGAAACAGAGATTTAGAGAACGTTTGGGCTCAGAAACACCAATTTAGAGAACTTTGGGGCTCAGAAACACCAATTTAGGGAACTTTGGTGCCCAGAAGTACTGATTTAGGGAACTTTCAATCTCAGAAACACCAATTTAGGGAAATTTTGGGCTCGGAAACTGTGATTTAGGGAACTTTTGGGCTCAGAAACAGTGGTTTAGGGAACTTTTATGCCCAGGAACACCGATTTAGGGAAATTTTCGGCTCAAAATCTCCAAATTAGGGAAATCTGGTGCTCAGAAACAGAGATTTAGAGAACGTTTGGGCTCAGAAACACCGATTTATGGATCTTTTAAGCCCGGAAACACCAACTTAGGGCACATTGGGACTGAGAAGCAGCGAATTAGGCAGCTTTGGGGCTCAGAGGCAGGGAATTAGGGAACCCAAACCTGAGGCCGCACCGACAGCTCCAGGGCGGACACCCGAGATAGCGTGGGCGGAGCCACCCTCAGGGGCGTGGCGATTTTAAACAGGGTGATCAGCTGTTAACTGTGCCCTCAGGGTATAAGAATCCTTTGGGAGGGCAGGGACTAGTCCCTGTTCACTGAAGGAGAGACCTAGAAGGGTAAGTCTTTGTTAAAAGGCAAGTACTTAAAAGACTTGTAAACTATTCCGTGCACAGCTTTCCGGAGAGTCTTTGTATTGTAGAGCTAACTATGGTTGCCACCAGGTCAATGGTTGTTAGAAAAAAAAAAAAACTTTGGGACTCAGAAACACCAACTTAGGGAACTTTCAGACTCAGTAACACCAAATTAGGGAACTTTGGGATCTTTTAGGCCCAGAAAACAAAATTAGGGAATTTTTAGGCCCTGAAATACGATACTAGGGAAATTTTGGGCTCAGAAACTGATTTAGAGTTCTTTTGGTTTCAGAAACACCAATTTAGGGATATTTGGTGCCCAAAAGCACCGATTTAGGGAACTTTGGGGCTCCGAAGCAGCGATTTAGGGAACTTTCCGTCTCAGAAACACGAATTTAGGGAACTTTTGGGCTCAGAGACAGTGATTTAGGAAAATTTTGTGCTCAGAAACGCCGATTTAGGGATCTTTTATGCACAGAAAACTAAATTAGGGAACTTTTAGGCCCAGAAACACCATTTTAGGGAACTTTGGGGCTCAGGAATAGTGATTTAGAGAACTTTTAGGCACAGGAACACCTAATTAGGGAACTTTGGGACTCAGAAGCAGCGAATTAGGGAACTTTGGGGCTCAGAAGCAGCGAATTAGGGAACTTTTGGGCTTAGAAACACCCATTTTAGAGAACTTTTGGGCTCAGAAACACCAAATTAGGGAACTTTGGGGCCCAGAAGCAATGATTTAGGATACTTTGGGGCTCAAAAGCACCAATTTAGGGATCTTTTATGCCCAGAAAACTAAATTAGCCCTGAAATACGATACTAGAGAAATTTGTGGCTCAGAAACCGTGAGTTAGAGATCTTTTGGTTTCAGAAACACCAATTTAGTGAACTTTTGGGCTCGGAAACGCCAATTTTGGGAACTTTCAGGCTCAGAAACACCAAATTAGGGAACTTTGGGTCCCAGAGGCAATGATTTAGGCTACTCTTGGGCTCAAAAACACCAATTTAGGGAACTTTTAGGTCCATAAAAACAAAATTAGGGAATTTTTAGGCCCTGAAATATGATACGAGGGAAATTTGGGGCTCAGAAACTGATTTAGAGATCTTTTGGCTTCAGACACACCAATTTAGGGAATTTTGGGGCCCAGAAGCACCGATTTAGGGAACGTTTAGGCTCAGAAACACCGATTTGGAGAACTTTGGGGGCTTAGAAACACCTATTTAGGGAAGTTTTGGGCTCGGAAACACCTATTTAGGGAACTTTTGGGCTCAGGAACAGTGATTTAGTGAACGTTTGGGCTCAGAAACACCGATTTAGGGATCTTTTAGGCCCGGAAACACCATCTCATGGAATATTGGGACTCAGAAGGAGCGAATTAGGCAACTTTGGGGCTCAGAAACACCAACTTAGGGAACATTGGGATTCAGAATCACCAAATTAGGGAACTTTTGGGCTCGGAAACACCAATTTAGGGAACTTTTGGGCTCAGAGACAGTGATTTAGGGAACTTTGGGGCTCAGAAACGCCGATTTACGTATCTGTTATGGGCAGAAAAACTAAATGAGGAAAATTTCAGGCTCAGAAATACCAAATTAGGGAACTTTGGGGACCAGAAACACCAATTTAGGGAACTTTTGGTCTCGGAAACAGTGATTTAGGGAACTTTTGGGGTCAGAAACGCCGATTTAGGGATCTTTTATGACCAGAAAAACTGAATTAAAGGACCTTATATTCTCAGAAACAGCAAATTAGGGAACTGTGGGGCTCAGGAATAGTGATTTAGAGAACTTTGAGGCCTAGGAACACCTAATTAGGGAACATTGGGACTCAGAAGCAGTGAATTAGGGTACTTTGGGGCTCAGAAACACTAATATAGGGAACTTTCAGGATCGGAAACACCAAATTAGGGAACTTTTGGGCCCAGAAACACCAAATAAGGGAGCTTTGGGGCCCAGAAGTACCGATTTAGGGAACTTTCAGTCTCAGAAACACCAATTTAGGGAACTTTTGGGGGTCGGAAACACCAATTTAGGGAACTCTTGGGCTCAGAAACAGTGATTTAGGAAAATTTTGGGCTCAGAAACGCCGATTTAGGGATCTTTTATGCCCAGAAAAACTAAATTAGGGAAATTTTAGGCCCAGAAACATCAATTTAGGGAACATTGGGGCTCAGGAATAGTGATTTAGAGAACTTTTAGGCAAAGGAACACCGAATTAGGGAACTTTGGGACTCAGAAGCAGCGAATTAGGGAACTTTGGGGCTCAGAAGCAGCGAATTAGGGAACTTACAGGCTCAGAAACACCCATTTTAGAGAACTTTTGGGCTCAGAAACAACAAATTAGGGAACTTTGGGGCCCAGAAGCAATGATTTAGGATACTTTTGCGTTCAAAAGCACCAATTTACTGATTTTTTAGGCCCATCAAACAAAATTAGGGAACTTTTAGGCCCTGAAATATGATACTAGAGAAATTTGGGGCTCAGAAACCGTGATTTAGAGATCTTTTGGTTTCAGAAACACCAATTTAGGAAACTTTGGGGCTCAGAAACACCAATTTTGGGAACTTTCAGGGTCAGAAACACCAAATTAGGGAACTTTCAGTCTCAGAAACAGTGATTTAGGGAACTTTTGGGCTCAGAAACTCCGATTTAGGGATCTTTTAGGCCCAGAAACACCAACTTAGGGAACATTGGGATTCAGAAGCAGCAAATTAGGCAACTTTGGGGCTCAGAAGCAGCGAATTAGGAAACTTTGGGTCTCAGAAACACCAGTTTAGGGAAATTTCAGGCATAGAAACACCAAATTAGGGAAATTTGGGGGCCCAGAAACAGAAATTTAGGGAACTTCGGGGCTCAGAAACAGCAAATTAGTTAACTTTGAGGCCCAGAAGCTATGATTTAGAGTATTTTCAGTGTCATAAACACCAAATTAGGGAACTGTGGGGCTCAGGAATATTGATTTAGAGAACTTTTGGCTCAGAAACACCAAATTACGGAACTTTGGGTCTCAGAAACACCAAATTACGGAACTTTGGGTCTCAGAAACAGAGATTTAGAGAATGTTTGGGCTCAGAAACACGGATTTCGGGATCTTTTAGGCTCAGAAACACCAAATTAGGGAACATTGGGAATCAGAAGCAGCGAATTAGGCAAATTTGTGGGTCAGAAGCAGCGAATTAGGCAACTTTGGGGCTCAGAAACACCAACTTAGGGAACTTTATGGACCCGAAAAACTGAATTAGGGAACTTCTAGGCCCAGAAACACCAAATTAGGGAACTGTGGGGCTCAGGAATAGTGATTTAGAGAACTTTTAGGCCCAGGAACACCTAATTAGGGAACTTTTGGGCTCAGATATACCAAATTAGGTAACTTTTGGGCTCAGAAACACCAAATTAGGGAAATTTTGGGCTCAGAAGCACCAATTTGCTGAACTTTAAGGACCCGAAAAACTAAATGAGGGGACTTTTAGGACAAGAAACACCAAATTAGGGAACTCTGGGGCTCAGAAACAGTGATTTAGAGAAAGTTTGAGCTCAGAAACACAGATTTAGGGATCTTTTAGGCCCAGAAACACCAGCTTAGGGAACATTAGGACTCAGAAGCAGCGAATTAGGCAACTTTGGGACTCATAAGCAGCGTATTAGGGAACTTTGGGGCTCAGAAACACCAAATTAGGCAACTTTGGGGCCCAGAAACGATGATTTAGGGTACTTTTGGTCTCAGAAGCACCAATTTAGGGATCTTTTATGCCCAGAAAAACTAAATAAGGGAACTTTCAGGTCCAGAAACACCAAATTAGGGAACTGTGGGGCTCAGGAAGAGTGATTTAGAGAACTTTTAGGCCCAGGAACATCTAATTAGGGAATTTTTTTGTCTCAGAAGCAGCGATTTCGGGAACTTTGGGGCTCAGAAACACCAAATTAGCGAACTTTTGGTCTCAGAAGCACCAAATTAGGGAAGTTTTGGGCTCAGAAGCACCAGTTTAGGGAAATTTTAGACCTAGAAAAACTAAATGAGGGAACTTTTAGGCCCAGAAACACCAAATTAGGGAAATCTGGTGCTCAGAAACAGTGATTTAGGGAACTTTTGGGCTCAGAAACACGATTTAGGCATCTTTTATGCACAGAAAAACTAAATTAGGGATTTTTAGGCCCAGAAACACCAAATTAGGGAACTGTGGGGCTCAGGAATAGTGATTTAGAGAATTTTTATGAACAGGAACACCTAATTAGGGAACATTGGGAATTAGAAGCAGTGAATTAGGCAACTTTGGGGCTCAGAAGCTTCGATTTAGGCAACTTTGGGGCTCAGAAACACCAAATGAGCGAACTTTTCGGCTGAGAAACACCAGTTTAGAGAACTTTTGGGCTCAGAAACACCAAATTAGGGAACTTTAGGGCTCAGAAGCAGCGATTTAGGGAACTTTAAGGCCCAGAAAAACAGAATGAGGGAATTTTAGGCCCAGAAACACAAAATTAGGGAAATCTGGTGCACAGAAACAGTGATTTAGGGAACTTTTTGCCTCAGAAACACCGTTTTAGGGATCTTTTAGGCGCAGAAAAACTAAATGAGGGAGCTTTTAGGCCCAGAAACACCAAATTAGGGAACTGTGGGGCTCAGAAGCAGCGATTTAGGGAACTTTTGGCCTCAGAAAAACCAATTTAGGCATCTTTTACACCCAGACAAACTAAATTAGGGATCTTTTAGGCCCGTAAACACCTAATTAGGGAACTGTGGAGCTCAGGAATAGTGATTTAGAGAATTTTTATGCCCAGGAACACCTTATTAGGGAACTTTTGGGCTCAGAAACACCAATTTAGCGAATTTTTGGCCTCAGAAACACCAAATTAGAGAACGTTTGGGCTCAGAAGCACCAATTTAGAGAACTTTAAGGACCCGAAAAACTCAATGAGGAAACTTTTAGGACAAGAAACACAAAATTATGGAACTGTGGTGCTCAGGAATAGTGATTTAGAGAACTTTTAGGCTCAGGAACACGTAATTAGGGAACTTTTGGGCTCAGAAGCAGCGATTTCGGGAACTTTGGCGCTCAGAAACACCAAATCAACAAACTTTTGGGCTCAGGAGCACCAATTTCGGGATGTTTTAGGCCCAGAAAAACCAAATGAGGGAACTTTTAGGCCCAGAAACACCAAATTAGGGAACTTTGGGTCTCAGAAGCACCAAATTAGGGAACTTTTGGTCTCAGAAGCACCAATTTAGGGAACTAAAAGGCCCAGAAAAACTAAACGAGGGAACTTTTAGGCCCAGAAACACCAAATTAGAGAAATCTGGTGCTCAGAAATAGTGATTTAGGGAACTTTTGGGCTCAGAAACACCGATTTAGGGATCTTTTATGCACAGAAAAACTAAATTAAGGATCTTTTAGGCCCACAAACACCAAATTAGGGAAATTTTGGGCTCTGGAATAATGATTTAGAGAACTTTTAGGCCCAGGACCACCTAATTAGGGAACATTGGGAATCAGAAGCAGCGAATTAGTCAATTTTGGGGCTCAGAAGCAGCGAATTAGGCAACTTTGGGGCTCAGAAACACCAAATTAGGGAACTTTTGGGCTGAGAAACACCAATTTATAGAACTTTTGGGCTCAGAAACACCAAATTAGGGAACTTTAGGGCTCAGAAGCAGCGATTTAGGGAACTTTTGGCCTCAGAAACACCTATTTAGGTATCTTTTATCCCCAGACAAACTAAATTAGGGATCTTTTAGGCCCGGAAACACCAAATTAGGGAACTGTGGGGCTCAGGAATAGTGATTTAGAGGATTTTTATGAACAGGAACACCTAATTAGGGAACTTTTGGGCTCAGAAACACCTAATTAGCGAACTTTGGGGCTCAGAAACACCAAATTAGAGAACTTTTGGTCTCAGAAGCACCAAATTAGGGAACTTTTGGCCTCAGAAGCACCAACTTAGAGAACTTTTAGTCCCAGAAATGTTAAATGAGGGAACTTTTAGACCCAGAAACACCAAATTAGGGATCTTTGGGGCTCAGAAACAGTTATTTAGGGAACTTTTAGGCCCAGAAACACTAAATTAGGGAACTGTCGGGCTCAGGAATAGTGATTTAGAGAACTTTTAGGCCCTGGAACACCAATTTAGGGAACTTTTGGGCTCAGAAGCAGGGATTTAGGGATCTTTTAGGCCCAGAAACACCGATTTAGGGATCTATCAGGCCCAGAAAAACTAAATTAGGGATCTTTTAGGCCCAGAAACACCAAATTAGGGAACTGTGGGGCTCAGGAATAGTGATTTAGAGAACTTTTAGGCCCAGGAACACCTAATTAGGGAACTTTTGGGCTCAGAAATACCAAGTTAGCAAACTTTTCGGCTCAGAAACACCAATTTAGAGAACTTTTGGGATCAGAAACACCAAATTAGGGATCTTTTGGGCTCAGAAGCAGCGATTTAGGGAATTTTGGGATCAGAAACACCAAATTAGTGAACTGTAGGGCTCAGGAATTGTGATTTAGAGAATTTTTATGCCCAGGAACACCTAATTAGGGAACTTTTGGACTCAGAATCACCAAATTAGGGAAATCTGGTCACAGAAACAGTGATTTAGGGAACTAAATTGGTGATTCTGAAACCAAAAGGTCTCTAAATCAGTTTCTGAGCTCCAAATTTCCCTAGTATCGTATTTCAGGGCCTAAAAGTTCCCTAATTTTGTTTTCTGGGCCTAAAAGTTCCCTAAATTGGTGTTTTTGAGCCCAAAAGTACCCTAAATCATTGCTTCTGGGCCCCAAAGTTCCCTAATTTGGTGTTTCTGAGCCTGAAAGATCCCTAAGTTGGTGTTTCTGAGTCCCAAAGTTCCCTAATTAGGTGTTCCTGGGCCTAAAAGTTCCTTAAATCACTATTCCTGAGCCCCAAATTCCCTGATTTCGTGTTTCTGGGCCTAAAAGTTCCCTCATTTGGTGTTTCTGAGCCTGAAAGTTCCATAAATTTGTGTTTCTGAGCCCCAAAGTTCCCTAATTCACTGCTTCTGATCCCCAAAGTTGCCTAATTCGCTGCTTCTGAGTCCCAAAGTTTCCTAACTTGGTTTTTTAGGGCCCAAAAGATCCCTAAAATGGTGTTTCTGAGACCAAAGTTCCCTAAATGACTGCTTCGGAGGCCAAAAGTTCCATAAATCGCTGCTTCTGAGCCCAAAAGTTCCCTAATTAGGTGTTCCTGGGCCTAAAAGTTCTCTAAATCACTATTCCTGAGCCCCAAAATTCCCTAATTTTGTGTTTCTGGGCCTAAAATATCCCTAAATCGGTGTTTCTGAGTCCAAACATTCACTAAATCACTGTTTCTGAGCCCCAAATTTCCCTAATTTGGTGTTTCTGGGCCTAAAAAGTTCCCTAATTTGGTGTTTTAGGACCTTAAAGACCCCTAAATTGGTGTTTCTGAGCCCAAGAATTCCTTAAATTGGTGTTTCTGATCACAAAAGTTCCCTAATTTGGTGTTTCTGAGACTGGAAGTTCCCTAAATCCGTACTTCTGGGCACCAAATTTCCCTAAATTGGTGTTTCTGAGCCCCAAAGTTCCCAAAATCGGTGTTTCTGAGCCTAAGCATTCCCTAAATTCATGTTTCTGGGCATTAAAGTTCCCTAAATTGATGTTTCTGAAACCAAAAGATCTCTAAATCAGTTTCTGAGCCCCAAATTGCACTAGTATTGTATTTCAGGGCCTAAAAGTTACCTTATTTAGTTTTTCTGTGCATAAATATCCCTAAATTGGTGCTTTTGAGCTGAAAAATAGTCTAAATCATTGCTTCTGGGCCCCGAAGTTCCCTAATTTCGTGTTTCTGAGCCTGAAAATTGCCTAATTTGGTGTTTCTGAGCCTGAAAGTTCCATAAATTTGTGTTTCTGAGCCCAAAAGTTCCCTAATTCACTGCTTCTGATCCCCAAAGTTGCCTAATTCGCTGCTTCTGAGTCCCAAAGTTTCCTAACTTGGTGTTTCAGGGCCTAAAAGATCACTAAATCGGTGTTTCTGAGGCCAAAGTTCCCCAAATGGCTGCTTCGGAGGCCAAAAGTTCCCTAAATCGCTGCTTCTGAGCCCAAAAGTTCCCTAATTAGGTGTTCCTGGGCCTAAAAGTTCTCTAAGTCACTATTCCTGAGCTCCAAAGTTCCGTCACTTGGTGTTTTAGGGCCTAAAAGTTCCCTAAATGGTGTTTCTGAGACTGAAAGATCCCTAAATCGGTGCTTTTGGGCACCAGAGATCCCGAAATTGGTGTTTCTGAGCCTCAAAGTTCTCTAAATCGGTGTTTCTGA
Source organism: Trogon surrucura (assembly GCA_020746105.1). Taxonomy (NCBI): domain Eukaryota; kingdom Metazoa; phylum Chordata; class Aves; order Trogoniformes; family Trogonidae; genus Trogon; species Trogon surrucura. Next base: position 214,490 of record JAJGST010000016.1, read on the forward strand.
GCCTAAACGTTCCCTACATTCATGCTTCTGGGCCCCAAAGTTCCCTAATTTGGTGTTTCTGAAAACAAAAGATCTCTAAAAAAGTCTCTGAGCCCCAAATTTCCCTACTATCGTATTTCAGGGCCTAAAAGTTCCCTAATTTGGTTTTCTGGGCATAAAAGATCCCTAAATTGGTGCTTCTGAGCCCAAAAGTACCCTAAATCATTGCTTCTGGGCCCCAAAGTTCCCTAATTTGGTGTTTCTGGGTCCCAAGGTTCCCTAATTTGGTGTTTCTGGGCCCCAAAGTTCCCTAATTTGGTTTTTCTGAGTCCCAAATTCCAAAAGTTGGTTTTTCTGAGTCCCAAAGTTCCCTAATTAGCTGCTTCTTAGCCCCAAAGTTGCCTAATTCGCTGCTTCTGACTCCCAATGTTCCCTAAGTTGGTGTTTCTGGGCCTAAAAGATCCCTAAATGGGTGTTTCTGAGCCCAAACGTTCACTAAATCACTGTTTCTGAACCCCAAAATTCCCTAAATGGCTGCTTCTGAGCCCAAAAGTTCCCTAATTTGGTGTTCCTGAGCATAAAAGTTCTCTAAATCACTATTCCTGAGCCAGACAGTTCCCTAACTTGGTATTTCTGGGCCTAAAATTCCCTAATTAAGTTTTTCTGGGCATAAAAGATCCCTAAATTGGTGTTTCCGAGCTCAAAAGTTCCCTAAATCACTGTTTCTGAGCCCATGAGTTCCCTAAATTGGTGTTCCTGTGCCCAAAAGTTCCAGAAATTGGTGTTTCTGAGGCCCAAAGTTCCCTAAATCGGTACTTCCGGGCACGAAAGTTCCATAAATTTGTGTTTCTGGGCTCCAAAGTTCCCTAGATTGGTGTTTCTGAGCCTGAAAGTTTCCTAAATTGGTGTTTCTGAGCCCCAAAGTTCCCTAATTCGCTGCTTCTGAGTCCCAATGATCCCTATGTTGGTTTTTCTGGGCCTAAAATTTCCCTAATTTAGTTTTACTGGGCATAGAAGATCACTAAATCGGTGTTTCTGAGGCCAAAGTTCCCTAAATCGCTGCTTCTGAGCCCAAAAGTTCCCTAAATCGATGCTTCTGATCCCCAAAGTTCCCTAAATCGCTGCTTCTGAGCCCCAAAGTTCCCTAATTAGGTGTTCCTGGGCCTAAAAATTCTCTAAATCACTATTCCTGAGCCCCACAGTTCCCTAATTTGGTGTTTCTCGGCATAAAAATTCCCTCATTTAGTTTCTCTGGGCCTAAAAGATACCTAAATTAGTGTTTCTGAAGTCAAAGTTCCCTAAATCGCTGCTTCTGAGAAAAATGTTTCCTAACTAGGTGTTCCTGGGCCTAAAACTTCTCTAAATCACTATTCCTGAGCCCCACAGTTCCCTAACAAGGTGTTTCTGCGCCTAAAATTTCCTAATTTAGGTTTTCTGGGCATAAAAGATCCCTAAATCGGTGTTTCAGAGCTCAGAAGTTCCCTAAATCACTGTTTCTGAGACCAAGAGTTCCCTAATTTGGTGTTTCTGAGCCCAAAAGTTCCCTAAATTGGTGTTTCTGTGCCCAAACGTTCACTAAATCACGGTTTCTGAGCCCCAAAGATCCCTAATTTGGTGTTTCTGGACCTAAAAGATCCGTAATTTAATTTCTCAGGCCCTAAAAGATCCCTAAATCGGTGTTTCTGAGGTCAAAGTTCCCTAAATCACTATTCCGGAGCCCAAAAGTTCTCTAATTTGGTGTTTCTGGGCCTAAAAGTTCCCTACTTTAGTTTTTTCTGGGCATATAAGATCCCTAAATCGGCATTTCTGAGCCCAAAATTTTCCTAAATCACTGTTTCTGAGCCCAAGAGTTCCCTAAATTGGTGTTTCTGAGACTGAAAGTTCCCTAAATCAGTACTTCTGGGCCCAAAGTTCCCTAAATTGGTGTTTCTGAAGCCAAAAGATCTCTAAATCAGTTTCTGAGCCCCAAATTTCCCTAGTATCGTATTTCAGGGCGTGAAAGTTCCCTAATTTTGTTTTCTGGGCCTAAAAGATCCCTAAATTGGTGCTTTTGAGCCAAAAAAGTACCCTAAATCATTGTTTCTGGGCACCAAAGTTCCCTAAATTGGTGTTTCTGGGCCCCAAAGTTCCCTATTTTGGAGTTTCTGAGCCTCTAAGTTCCCTAATTCGCTGCTTCTGAGCCCCAAAGTTGCCTAATTCGCTGTTTCTGAGTCCCAATGTTCCCTAAGTTGGTGTTTCTGGGCCTAAAAGATCCCTAAACCGGTGTTTCTGAGCCCAAACGTTCACTAAATCACTGTTTCGGAGCCCCAAAGTTCCCTTATTTGGTGTTTCTGGGCCTAAAAATTCCTTAATTTAGTTTTTCTTGGACTAAATGATTCCTAAATCGCTGCTTCTGAGGCCAAAAGTTCCCTGAATTACTGCTTCTGAGTCCCAAAGTTCCCTAATCTAGTTTTTCTGGGCATATAAGATCCCTAAATCGCTGTTTCTGAGCACCAGATGTCCCTAATTTAGTGTTTCTGGGCCTGAAAGTTCCCTCATTTAGTTTTTCTGGGCCTTGAAGTTCCCTAAATTGGTGCTTCTGAGCCCAAAAGATAGCTAATTTGGTGTTTCTGGGCCCCAAAAGTTCCCTGAATTGGTGTTCCTGGGGCTAAAAGTTTCCTAATTTAGATTATCTGGGCATAAAAGATCACTAAATTGGTGTTTTTGAGGCCAAAGTTCCCTAAATCACCGCATCTGAGCCCAAAAGTTCCCTAAATCGCTGCTTCTGAGTCCCAACATTCTCTAATTAGGTGTTCCTGGGCCTGAAAGTTCCCTAAATCACTATTCCTGATCACCAAAGTTCCCTAATTTGATGTTTCTGGGCCTAAAAGTTCCTTAATTCAGTGTTTCTGAGCCCAAGCGTTCACTAAATCACTGTTTCTGAGCCCCATAGTTACCTAATTTGGTGTTTCTGGGCCTAAAAGTTCCCTAATTTAGTTTTTCTGGGCACAGAAAATCCCTAAATCGGCGTTTGTGGGCTCAAACGTTCCCTAAATCACAGTTTCTGAGCCCAGGAGTTTCCTAAATAGGTGTTCCTGAGCCCAAAAGTTCCAGAAATTGGTGTTTCTGAGTCCCAAAATTCCCTAAATTGGTGCTTCTGGGCCCCAAAGTCCCCTAAATTGGTGTGTCTGAAGCCAAAAGATCTCTAAATCAGTTTCTGAGCCCCAAATTTCCCCAGTATTGTATTTCAGGGCCTAAAAGTTCCCTAATTTTGTTTTCTGGGCCTAAAAGATCCCGAAATTGGTGCTTTTGAGCCCCAAAGTTCTCTAAATCACTGTTTCTAAGCCTGAAAGTTCCCTAACTTGGTGTTCCTGAGCCCAAAAGTTCCCTAAATTGGTGTTTCTGAGACTGAAACTTCCCTAAATCGGTACTTCTGAGCCCCAAAGTTCCCTAAATTGGTGTTTCTGGGCCCCAAAGTTCCCTAGTTTGGTGTTTCTGAGCCTGAAAGTTCCCTAATTTGGTGTTTCTGGGCCCGAAAGTTCCCTAATTTAGATTATCTGGGCATAAAAGATCACTAAATTGGTGTTTCTGACGCCAAAGTTCACTAAATCGCTGCTTCTGAGCCCAAAAGTTACCTAATTAGGTGTTCCTGGGCCTAAAACATCTCTAAATCACTATTTCTGAGCACAAAAGTTCCCTAATTTGGTGTTTCTGGGTCTGATAATTTCCTCATTTAGATTTTCTGGGCATAGAAAAATCCCTAAATTGGTGTCTCTGAGGGCAAAGTTCCCTAAATTGGTGTTTCTGAGAATGAAAGTTCCCTAAATCGGAACTTCTGGGCCCCAAAGTTCCCTAAATTGGTGTTTCTGGGCCCCAAAGTTCCCTAGTTTGCTGTTTCTGATCCTGAAAGTTCCCTGAATTGCTGTTTCTGAGACCCAAAGTTCCCTAATTCGCTGCTTCTGAGACCCAAAGTTGCCTAATTCGCTACTTCTGAGTCCCAATGTTCCCTAATTTGGTGTTTCAGGGCCTAAAAGATCCCTGAATTGGTGCTTCTGAGCCCAAACGTTCACTAAATCACTGTTTCTGAGCCCCAAAGTTGCCTAATTTGGTTTTTCTGGGCCTAAAAGTTCCCTCATTTAGTTTTTCTGGGCCTAAAAGATCTCTAAATCGGCGTTTCTGAGCTCAAAAATTCCCTAAATCACTGTTTCTGAGCACAAAAAATCCCTAAATTGGTGTTCCTGAGCCCAAAATTCCTTAAATTGGTGTTTCTGAGACTGAAAGTTCCCTAAACTGGTACTTCAAGGTCCCAAAGTTCCCTATTTTGGTGTTTCTGGGCCTGAAAGCTCCCGAATTCGCTGCTTCTGAGCCCCAAAGTTGCCTAATTAGCTGCTTCTGAGTCCCAGTGTTCCCTAAGTTGGTGTTTCTGGGCCTAAAAGATCCCTAAATCGGTGTTTATGAGGCCAAAGTTCCCTAAATCGCTGCTTCGGAGCCTGAAAGTTCTCAAATTCGGTGTTTCTGAGACCCAAAGTTGCCTAATTAGGTGTTCCAGGGCATAAAAGTTCTCTAAATCACTATTCTGCAGCCCCACAATTCCCTAATTTGGTGTTTCTGGGCCTAAAAGTTCCCTAATTTAGTATTTCTGGTCATAAAAGTTCCCCAAATCGGCGTATCTAAGCCTAATAGTTCCCTAAATCACTGTTTCTGAGCCCAAGAGTTCCCTAAATTGGTGTTCCTGAGCCCAAAAGTTCCCTAAATTGGTGCTTCTGAGCCCAAACGTTCTCTAAATATCTGTTTCTGAGCCCCAAAGTTCCCTAATTTGGTGTTTCTGGTCCTAAAAGTTCCCTAATTTAGTTTTTCTGGGCCTAAAAGATCTCTAAATCGACGTTTCTGAGCTCAAAAATTCCCTTAATCACTGTTTCTGAGCCCAAGAGTTCCCTAAATTGGTGTTCCTGAGACCAAAAGTTCCCTAAATTGGTGCTTCTGAGCCCAAACGTTCTCTAAATCACTGTTTCTGAGCCCCAAAGTTCCATAATTTGGTGTTTCTGGGCCTAAAAGTTCCCTCATTTAGTTTTTCTGGGCCTAAAAGTTCCCTAAATTGGTGCTTCTGAGCCCAAAATTTCCCTAATTTGGTGTTTCTGGGCATAAAAGTTCCCTAATTTAGTTTTTCTTGGCCTAACATATCCCTAAATCGGTGTTTCTGAGCCCAAACCTTCTCTAAATCTCTGTTTCTGAGCACCAGATTTCCATAATTTGCTGTTTCTGGGCCTAAAAGTTCCCTCATTTCGTTTTTCTGGGACTAAAAGTTTCCTAAATTGGTGTTTCTGAGCCCAAAAGTTCCCTAAATCGCTGCTTCTGAGCCCAAAAGTTCCCTAATGAGGTGTTCCTGGGCCTAAAAGTTCTCTAAATCACTATTCCTGAGCCCCAAAGTTCCCTAATTTGGTGTTTCAGGGCCTAAAAGATCACTAAATTGGTGTTTCTGAGCCTAAACGTTCCCTAAATTCATGCTTCTGGGCCCAAAAGTTCCGTAAATTGTTGTTTCTGAAGCCAAAAAAATCTCTAAATAAGTTTCTGAGCCCCAATTTTCCCTAGTATCGTATGTCAGGGACTAAAACTTACTTAATTTTGTTTCCTGGACCTAAAAGATCCCTAAATTGGTGCTTCTGAGCCCAAAAGTACCCTAAATCATTGCTTCTGGGCCCCAAAGTTCCCTATTTTGTTGTTTCTAAGCCTGAAAGTTCCCTAAGTTGGTGTTTCTGAGCCCCAAAGTTCCCTAATTTGGTATTTTTGAGACAGAAAGCTCCCTAAATTGCTGTTTCTGAGCCCCAAATTTCCCTAATTCGCTGCTTCTGAGTCCCAAAGTTCCCTACTTTGGTGTTTCTGGGCCTAAAAGTTCTGTAATTAGGTGTTCCAGGGCATAAAAGTTCTCTAAATCACTGTTCCTGAGCCCCACAGGTCCCTAACTTGTTGTTTCTGGGCCTAAAATTTCCCTAATTTATTTTTTCTGGGCATAAAAGATCCCTAAATCGGCGTTTCTGAGCTCAAAAATTCCCTAAATCACTGTTTCTGAGCCCCAAAGTTCTCTAATTTGGTGTTTCTAAGCCTGAAAGTTCCCTAAATTGGTGTTTCTGAGCCACAAAGTTCCCTAAACAGCTGCTTCTGAGCCCAAAAGTTCCCTAAATCGCTGCTTCTGAGTCCCAAAGTTCCCTAATTTGGTGTTTCTGGGTCAAAATTTCCCTCATTTGGTGTTTCAGGGCCTAAAAGATCCCTAAATTGGTGTTTCTGAGCCCAAGAGTTGCCTAAATCGGTGTCTCTGAGCCTAAACGTTCCCTAAATTCATGCTTCTGGGCCTCAAAGTTCCCTAAATTGGTGTTTCTGAAATCAAAAGATCTCTAAATCAGTTTCTGAGCCCCAAATTTCCCTAGTATCGTATTTCAGGGCCTAAAAGTTCCCTATTTAGTTTTTCTGGGCCTAAAATATCCCTAAATTGGTGCTTTTGAGCCCAAAAGTACCCTAAATCATTGCTTCTGTCCCCAAAGTTACCTAATTTGGTGTTTCTGAGCCTGAAAGTTCCCGAAGTTGGTGTTTCAGAGTCCCAAATTGCCTAATTCACTGCTTCTGAGACCCAAAGTTGCCTAATTCGCTGCTTCTCAGTCCCAATGTTCCCTAAGTTGGTGTTTCTGGGCCTAAAAGATCCCTAAATCGGTGTTTCTGAGCCCAAACGTTCACTAAATCACTGTTTCTGAGCCCCAAAGTTCCCTAATTTGGTGTTTCTGGGCCTAAAAGTTCCCTTATTTAGTTTTTCTGGGCATAAAAGATCCCTAAATCACTGTTTCTGAGCCCAAGAGTTCCCTAAATTGGTGTTCCTGAGCACAAAAGTTCCCTAATTTGGTGTTTCTGAGCCTGAAAGTTCCCTAAATTCGTGTTTCTGAGCCCCAAAGTTGTCTAATTCGCTGCTTCTCAGTCCAAATGTTCCCTAAGTCGGTGTTTCTGAGCCAAAAAGTTCCCTAATTAGGTGTTCCTGGGCCTAAAAGTTCTCTAAATCACTATTCCTGAGCCCCAAAGTTCCCTAATTTGGTGTTTCTGGACCTAAAAGTTCCCTCATTTGGAGTTTCTGGGCCTAAAAGATCCCTAAATTGGTGTTTCTGAGGCCAAACCTTCACTAAATTGTTGTTTCTGAGACAGAAAGTTAACTAAATCGGTGCTTCTGGGCATCAAAGTTCCCTAAAGTGGTGTTTCTGGGCCTTAACGTTCCCTAATTTAATTTCTCTGGGCCTAAAAGATTCCTAAATTGGTAGTTCTGAGCCCAAGAGTTCCCTAAATTGGTGTTTCTGAGATTGAAAGCTCCCTAAATCGGTGCTTCTGGGCCCCAAAGTTCCCTAAATTGGTGTTTTTGAAACCAAAAGATCTCTAAATCAGCTTCTCAGCCCCAAATTTCCCCAGTATCGTATTTCAGGGCCTAAAAGTTCCCTAATTTTGTTTTCTGGGCCTAAAAGATGCATAAATTGGTGCTTTTGAGCCCAAACGTTCACTAAATCACTGTTTCTGAGCCCCAAAGTTCCCTAATTTGGTGTTTCTGGGCCTAAAAGTTCCCTCATTTGGTGTTTCAGGACCTAAAAGATCCCTAATTCTGTTTTCTGGGCCTAAAAGACCCCAAAGTTCCCTATTTTGGTGTTTCTGAGTCTGAAAGTTCCCTAAGTTGGTGTTTCTGAGTCCCAAAGCTGGTTTTTTTTCTAACAACCATTGACCTGGTGGCAACCATAGTTAGCTCTACAATACAAGGCTCTCCGGAAAGCTGTGCACGGAATAGTTTACAAGTCTTTTCAGTACTTGCCTTTTAACAAAGACTTACCCTTCTAGGTCTCTCCTTCAGTGAACAGGGACTAGTCCCTGCCCTCCCAAAGGATTCTTATACCCTGAGGGCACAGTTAACAGCTGATCACCCTGTTTAAAATCGCCACGCCCCTGAGGGTGGCTCCGCCCACGCTATCTCGGGTGTCCGCCCTGGAGCTGTCGGTGCGGCCTCAGGTTTGGGTTCCCTAATTCCCTGCCTCTGAGCCCCAAAGTTGCCTAATTCGCTGCTTCTCAGTCCCAATGTTCCCTAAGTTGGTGTTGCTGGGCCTAAAAGATCCCTAAATCGGTGTTTCTGAGCCCAAACGTTCTCTAAATCTCTGTTTCTGAGCCCCAAAGTTCCCTAATTAGGTGTTCCTGGGCCTAAAAGTTCTCTAAATCACTATTCCTGAGCCCCAAAGTTCCCTAATTTGGTGTTTCTGGGCCTAAAAGTTCCCTCATTTGGTGTTTCAGGGCCTAAAAGATCCCTAAATTGGTGTTTATGAGCACAAGAGTTCCCTAAATTGGTGTTTCTGAGACTGAAAATTACCTAAATCGGTGCTTCTGGGTACCAACGTTCCCTAAATCGTTGCTTCTGAGCCTCAAAGTTCTCTAAATCGGTGTTTCTGAGCCTAAACGTTCCCTAAATTCATGCTTCTGGGCCCCAGAGTTCCCTAAATTGGTGTTTCTGAAACCAAAAGATCTCTAAATCAGTTTCTGAGCCCCAAATTGCCCTAGTATCGTATTTCAGAGCCTGAACGTTCCCTAATTTTGTTTTCTGGGCCTAAAAGTTCCCTAAATTGGTGCTTTTGAGCACAAAAGTCCCCTAAATCATAGCTTCTGGGCCCCAAAGTTCCCTAATTTGGTGTTTCTGAGCATGAAAGTCCCTAAGTTGGTGTTTTTGAGTCCCAAATTCCCAAATTCCCTGCTTCTGACACCAAAGTTGCCTAATTCGCTGTTTCTTAGTTCCAATGTTCCCTAAGTCGGTGTTTCCAGGCCTAAAAGATAACTAATTCGGTGTTTCTGAGCCCAAACGTTCACTAAATCACTGTTTCGGAGCCCAAAAGTTCCCTAATTTAGTATTTCTGGTCATAAAAGTTCCCTATTTTGGTGTTTCAGGGCCTAAAAGAAAACTAAATTGGTGTTTCTGAGGCCAAAGTTCCCTAAATTGCTGCTTCTGACCCATAAAGTTCCCTAAATCGCTGCTTCTGAGTCCCAGAGTTCCCTAATTTGGTGTTTCAGGGCCTAAAAGATCCCCAATTTAGTTTTTCTGGGCCTAAAAGTTCTCTAAATCGGCGTTTCTGAGCTCAAAAATTCCCTAAATCACTGTTTCTGAGAACAAGAGTTCCCTAAATTGGTGTTCCTGAGCCCAAAAGTTCCCTAAATTGGTGTTTCTAAGACTGACAGTTCCCTAAATTGGTACTTCTGGGCCCCAAAGTTCCCTAATTTGGTGTTTCTGGGCCCCAAAGCTCCCTAATTCGCTGCTTCTGAGCCCCAAAGTTGCCTAATTCGCTGCTTCTGAGTCAGAGTGTTCCCTAAGTTGGTGTTTCAGGGCCTAAAAGATCCCTAAATCGGAGTTTCTGAGCCCAAACGTTCACTAAATCACTATTCCTGAGCCCCACAGTTCCCTAATTTGGTGTTTCTGGGCCTGAAAGTTCCCTCATTTAGATTTTCTGGGCCTAAAAGTTCCCTAAATTGGTGCTTCTGAGTCCAAAATTTCCCTAATTTGGAGCTTCTGAGCCCAAAAGTTCTCTAATTTGGTGTTTCTGAGCCCAAAAGTTCACTAAATTGGTGTTTCTGAGCCCAAACGTTCACTAAATCACTGTTTCTGAGCCCCAAAGATCCCTAATTTGGTGTTTCTGGACCTAAAAGTTCCATAATTTAATTTCTCAGGCCCTAAAAGATCCCTAAATCGGTGTTTCTGAAGCCAAAGTTTCCTAAATCGCTGCTTCGGAGCCTGAAAGTTCTCTAATTTGGTGTTTCTGAGACCCAAAGTTGCCTAATTAGGTGTTCCAGGGCATAAAAGTTCTCTAAATCACTATTCCGGAGCCCCACAATTCCCTAATTTGGTGTTTCTTGGCCTAAAAGTTCCCTACTTTATTTTTTCTGGGCATATAAGATCCCTAAATCGGCGTTTCTGAGCCCAAGAGTTCCCTAAATTGGTGTTTCTGAAACCAAAAGATCTCTAAATCAGTTTCTGAGCCCCAAATTTCCCTAGTATCGTATTTCAGGGCGTGAAAATTCCCTAATATTGTTTTCTGGTCCTAAAAGATCCCTAAATTGGTGCTTTTGAGCCCAAAAGTACCCTAAATCATTGCTTCTGGGCCCCAAAGTTGCCTAATTTGGTGTTTCTGAGCCCAAAAGTTCCCTAATTTAGTATTTCTGGTCATAAAAGATCCCCAAATCGGCGTATCTAAGCCTAATAGTTCCCTAAATCACTGTTTCTGAGCCCAAGAGTTCCCTAAATTGGTGTTCCTGTGCCCAAAAGTTCCCTAAATTGGTGTTTCTGAGACTGAAAATTCCCTAAATCGGAACTTCTGGGCCCCAAAGTTCCCTAATTTCCTGCTTCTGAGCCTGAAAGTTCCCTGAATTGGTGTTTCTGAGCCCCAAAGTTCCCTAATTCGCTGCTTCTGAGCCCCAAAGTTCCCTAATTCGCTGCTTCTGAGTCCCAGTGTTCCCTAAGTTGGTGTTTCTGGGCCTAAAAGATCCCTAAATCGGTGTTTCTGAGCCCAAACGTTCTCTAAATCACTGTTTCTGAGCCCCAAAGTTCCCTAATTTGGTGTTTCTGGGCCTAAAAGTTCCCTAATTTAGTTTTTCTGGGCCTAAAAGATCTCTAAATCGGCGTTTCTGAGCTCAAAAATTCCCTAAATCACTGTTTCTGAGCACAAGAGTTCCCTAAATTGGTGTTCCTGAGCCCAAAAGTTCCGTAAATTGGTGTTTCTGAGACTGACAGTTCCCTAAATTGGTACTTCAGGGCCCCAAAGTTCCCTAATTTGGTGTTTCTGGGCCCCAAAGCTCCCTAATTCGCTGCTTCTGAGCCCCAAAGTTGCCTAATTCGCTGCTTCTGACTCCCAGTGTTCCCTAAGTTGGTGTTTCTGGGCCTAAAAGATCCCTAAATCGGAGTTTCTGAGCCCAAACATTCAATAAATCACTGTTTCTGAGCCCCAAAGTTCCCTAATTTGGTGTTTCTGGGCCTGAAAGATCCCTCATTTACTTTTTCTGGGCCTAACATATCGCTAAATCGGTGTTTCTGAGCCCAAACCTTCTCTAAATCTCTGTTTCTGAGCACCAGATTTCCATAATTTGGTGTTTCTGGGCCTAAAAGTTCCCTCATTTCGTTTTTCTGGGCCTAAAAGTTCCCTAAATTGGTGCTTCTGAGCCCAAAATTTCTCTAATTTGGTGCTTCTGAGCCCAAAAGTTCTCTAATTTGGTGTTTCTGAGCCCAAAAGTTCACTAAATTGGTGTTTCTGAGCCCAAACGTTCACTAAATCACTGTTTCTGAGCCCCAAAGATCCCTAATTTGGTGTTTCTGGACCTAAAAGTTCCATAATTTAATTTCTCAGGCCCTAAAAGATCCCTAAATCGGTGTTTCTGAGGCCAAAGTTCCCTAAATCGCGGCTTCGGAGCCTGAAAGTTCTCTAATTTGGTGTTTCTGAGACCCAAAGTTGCCTAATTAGGTGTTCCAGGGCATAAAAGTTCTCTAAATCACTATTCCGGAGCCCCACAGTTCCCTAATTTGGTGTTTCTGGGCCTAAAAGTTCCCTACTTTAGTTTTTTCTGGGCATATAAGATCCCTAAATCGGCGTTTCTGAGCCCAAAATTTTCCTAAATCACTGTTTCTGAGCCCAAGAGTTCCCTAAATTGGTGATTCTGAGACTGAAAGTTCCCTAAATCGGTACTTCTGGGCCCAAAGTTCCCTAAATTGGTGTTTCTGAAGCCCAAAGATCTCTAAATCAGTTTCTGAGCCCCAAATTTCCCTAGTATCGTATTTCAGGGCGTGAAAGTTCCTTAAATTTGTTTTCTGGGCCTAAAAGATCCCTAAATTGGTGCTTTTGAGCCCAAAAGTACCCTAAATCATTGCTTCTGGGCCCCAAAGTTCCCTAAATTGGTGTTTCTGAGCCCAAAAGTTCCCTAATTTAGTATTTCTGGTCATAAAAGATCCCCAAATCGGCGTATCTAAGCCTAATAGTTCCCTAAATCACTGTTTCTGAGCCCAAGAGTTCCCTAAATTGGTGTTCCTGAGCCCAAAAGTTCCCTAAATTGCTGTTTCTGAGACTGAAAGTTCCCTAAATCAGAACTTCTGGGCCCCAAAGTTCCCTAAATTGGTGTTTCTGGGCCCCAAAGTTCCCTAGTTTGCTGTTTCTGAGCCTGAAAGTTCCCTGAATTGGTGTTTCTGAGCCCCAAAGTTCCCTAATTCACTGCTTCTGAGCCCCAAAGTTGCCTAACTCGCTGCTTCTGAGTCCCAAAGTTCCCTAATTTGGTGTTTCAGGGCCTAAAAGATCCCTAAATTGGTGCTTCTGAGCCCAAACGTTCTCTAAATCACTGTTTCTGATCCCCAAAGTTCCCTAATTTGGTGTTTCTGGGCTTAAAAGTTCCCTAATTTAGTTTTTCTGGGCCTAAAAGATCTCTAAATCGGCGTTTCTGAGCTCAAAAAATTCCCTAAATCACTGTTTCTGAGAACAAGAGTTCCCTAAATTGGTGTTCCTGAGCCCAAAAGTTCCCTAAGTTGGTGTTTCTGAGACTGACAGTTCCCCAAATTGGTACTTCTGGGCCCCGAAGTTCCCTAATTTGGTGTTTCTGGGCCCCAAAGCTCCCTAATTCGCTGCTTCTGAGCCCCAAAGTTGCCTAATTCGCTGCTTCTGAGTCCCAGTGTTCCCTAAGTTGGTGTTTCTGGGCCTAAAAGATCCCTAAATCGGAGTTTCTGAGCCCAAACGTTCACTAAATCACTTTTCCTGAGCCCCACAGTTCCCTAATTTGGTGTTTCTGGGCCTGAAAGTTCCCTCATTTAGTTTCTCTGGGCCTAACATATCCCTAAATCGGTGTTTCTGAGCCCAAACCTTCTCTAAATCTCTGTTTCTGAGCACCAGATTTCCATAATTTGGTGTTTCTGGGACTAAAAGTTCCCTCATTTCGTTTTTCTGGGCCTAAAAGTTCCCTAAATTGGTGCTTCTGAGCCACAAATCTCTCTAATTTCCTGCTTCTGAGCCCAAGAGTTCTCTAATTTGGTGTTTCTGAGCCCAAAAGTTCCCTAAATTGGTGTTTCTGAGCCCAAAAGTTCACTAAATTGGTGTTTCTGAGCCCAAACGTTCACTAAATCACTGTTTCTGAGCCCCAAACATCCCTAATTTGGTGTTTCTGGACCTAACAGTTCCATAATTTAATTTCTCAGGCCCTAAAAGATCCCTAAATCGGTGTTTCTGAGGCCAAAGTTTCCTAAATCGCTGCTTCGGAGCCTGAAAGTTCTCTAATTTGGTGTTTCTGAGACCCAAAGTTGCCTAATTAGGTGTTCCAGGGCATAAAAGTTCTCTAAATCACTATTCCGGAGCCCCACAATTCCCTATTTTGGTGTTTCTTGGCCTAAAAGTTCCCTACTTTAGTTTTTTCTGGGCATATAAGATCCCTAAATCGGTGTTTCTGAGCCCAAGAGTTCCCTAAATTGGTGTTTCTGAAACCAAAAGATCTCCAAATCAGTTTCTGAGCCCCAAATTTCCCTAGTATCGTATTTCAGGGCGTGAAAATTCCCTAATATTGTTTTCTGGTCCTAAAAGATCCCTAAATTGTTGCTTTTGAGCCCAAAAGTACCCTAAATCATTGCTTCTGGGCCCCAAAGTTGCCTAATTTGGTGTTTCTGGGCCTAAAAGTTCCCTAATTTAGTTTTTCAGGGCCTAAAAGATCTCTAAATCGGCGTTTCTGAGCTCAAAAATTCCCTAAATCACTGTTTCTGAGCACAAGAGTTCCCTAAATTGGTGTTCCTGAGCCCAAAAGTTCCCTAAGTTGGTGTTTCTGAGACTGACAGTTCCCTAAATTGGTACTTCTGGGCCCCAAAGTTCCCTAATTTGGTGTTTCTGGGCCCCAAAGCTCCCTAATTCGCTGCTTCTGAGCCCCAGAGTTGCCTAATTCGCTGCTTCTGAGTCCCAGTGTTCCCTAAGTTGGTGTTTCTGGGCCTAAAAGATCCCTAAATCGGTGTTTCTGAGACCAAACGTTCAATAAATCACTGTTTCTGAGCCCCAAAGTTCCCTAATTTGGTGTTTCTGGGCCTGAAAGATCCCTCATTTACTTTTTCTGGGCCTAACATATCGCTAAATCGGTGTTTCTGAGCCCAAACCTACTCTAAATCTCTGTTTCTGAGCACCAGATTTCCATAATTTGGTGTTTCTGGGCCTAAAAGTTCCCTCATTTCGTTTTTCTGGGCCTAAAAGTTCCCTAAATTGGTGCTTCTGAGCCCAAAATTTCCCTAATTTGGAGCTTCTGAGCCCAAAAGTTCTCTAATTTGGTGTTTCTGAGCCCAAAAGTTCACTAAATTGGTGTTTCTGAGCCCAAACGTTCACTAAATCACTGTTTCTGAGCCCCAAAGATCCCTAATTTGGTGTTTCTGGACCTAAAAGTTCCATAATTTAATTTCTCAGGCCCTAAAAGATCCCTAAATCGGTGTTTCTGAGGCCAAAGTTCCCTAAATCGCGGCTTCGGAGCCTGAAAGTTCTGTAATTTGGTGTTTCTGAGACCCAAAGTTGCCTAATTAGGTGTTCCAGGGCATAAAAGTTCTCTAAATCACTATTCCGGAGCCGCAAAGTTCCCTAATTTGGTGTTTCTGGGCCTAAGAGTTCCCTACTTTAGTTTTTTCTGGGCATATAGGATCCCTAAATCGGCGTTTCTGAGCCCAAAATTTTCCTAAATCACTGTTTCTGAGCCCAAGAGTTCCCTAAATTGGTGATTCGGAGACTGAAAGTTCCCTAAATCGGTACTTCTGGGCCCAAAGTTCCCTAAATTGGTGTTTCTGAAGCCCAAAGATCTCTAAATCAGTTTCTGAGCCCCAAATTGCCCTAGTATCGTATTTCAGGGCGTGAAAGTTCCTTAATTTTGTTTTCTGGGCCTAAAAGATCCCTAAATTGGTGCTTTTGAGCCCAAAAGTACCCTAAATCATTGTTTCTGGGCCCCAAAGTTGCCTAAATTGGTGTTTCTGAGCCCAAAAGTTCCCTAATTTAGTATTTCTGGTCATAAAAGATCCCCAAATCGGCGTATCTAAGCCTAATAGTTCCCTAAATCACTGTTTCTGAGCCCAAGAGTTCCCGAAATTGGTGTTCCTGAGCCCAAAAGTTCCCTAAATTGGTGTTTCTGAGACTGAAAGTTCCCTAAATCGGAACTTCTGGGCCCCAAAGTTCCCTAAATTGGTGTTTCTGGGCCCCAAAGTTCCATAGTTTGGTGTTTCTGAGCCTGAAAGTTCCCTGAATTGGTGTTTCTGAGCCCCAAAGTTCCCTAATTCGCTGCTTCTGAGACCCAAAGTTGCCTAATTCGCTGCTTCTGAGTCCCAAAGTTCCCTAATTTGGTGTTTCAGGGCCTAAAAGATCCCTAAATTGGTGCTTCTGAGCCCAAACGTTCTCTAAATCACTGTTTCTGAGCCCCAAAGTTCCCTAATTTGGTGTTTCTGGGCCTAAAAGTTCCCTAATTTAGTTTTTCTGGGCCTAAAAGATCCCTAAATCGGCGTTTCTGAGCTCAAAAAATTCCCTAAATCACTGTTTCTGAGAACAAGAGTTCCCTAAATTGGTGTTCCTGAGCCCAAAAGTTCCCTAAGTTGGTGTTTCTGAGACTGACAGTTCCCCAAATTGGTACTTCTGGGCCCCGAAGTTCCCTAATTTGGTGTTTCTGGGCCCCAAAGCTCCCTAATTCGCTGCTTCTGAGCCCCAAAGTTGCCTAATTCGCTGCTTCTGAGTCCCAGTGTTCCCTAAGTTGGTGTTTCTGGGCCTAAAAGATCCCTAAATCGGAGTTTCTGAGCCCAAACGTTCACTAAATCACTTTTCCTGAGCCCCACAGTTCCCTAATTTGGTGTTTCTGGGCCTGAAAGTTCCCTCATTTAGTTTTTCTGGGCCTAACATATACCTAAATCGGTGTTTCTGAGCCCAAACCTTCTCTAAATCTCTGTTTCTGAGCACCAGATTTCCATAATTTGGTGTTTCTGGGACTAAAAGTTCCCTCATTTCGTTTTTCTGGGCCTAAAAGTTCCCTAAATTGGTGCTTCTGAGCCACAAATTTCTCTAATTTGCTGCTTCTGAGCCCAAAAGTTCTCTAATTTGGTGTTTCTGAGCCCAAAAGTTCCCTAATTTGGTGTTTCTGAGCCCAAAAGTTCCCTAAATTGGTGTTTCTGAGCCCAAACGTTCACTAAATCACTGTTTCTGAGCCCCAAAGATCCCTAATTTGGTGTTTCTGGACCTAACAGTTCCATAATTTAATTTCTCAGGCCCTAAAAGATCCCTAAATCGGTGTTTCTGAGGCCAAAGTTTCCTAAATCGCGGCTTCGGAGCCTGAAAGTTCTCTAATTTGGTGTTTCTGAGACCCAAAGTTGCCTAATTAGGTGTTCCAGGGCATAAAAGTTCTCTAAATCACTATTCCGGAGCCCCACAGTTCCCTAATTTGGTGTTTCTGGGCCTAAAAGTTCCCTACTTTAGTTTTTTCTGGGCATATAAGATCCCTAAATCGGTGTTTCTGAGCCCAAGAGTTCCCTAAATTGGTGTTTCTGAAACCAAAAGATCTCCAAATCAGTTTCTGAGCCCCAAATTTCCCTAGTATCGTATTTCAGGGCGTGAAAATTCCCTAATATTGTTTTCTGGTCCTAAAAGATCCCTAAATTGTTGCTTTTGAGCCCAAAAGTACCCTAAATCATTGCTTCTGGGCCCCAAAGTTGCCTAATTTGGTGTTTCTGGGCCTAAAAGTTCCCTAATTTAGTTTTTCAGGGCCTAAAAGATCTCTAAATCGGCGTTTCTGAGCTCAAAAATTCCCTAAATCACTGTTTCTGAGCACAAGAGTTCCCTAAATTGGTGTTCCTGAGCCCAAAAGTTCCCTAAATTGGTGTTTCTGAGACTGAAAGTTCCCTAAATTGGTACTTCTGGGCCCCAAAGTTCCCTAATTTGGTGTTTCTGGGCCCCAAAGCTCCCTAATTCGCTGCTTCTGAGCCCCAAAGTTGCCTAATTCGCTGCTTCTGAGTCCCAGTGTTCCCTAAGTTGGTGTTTCTGGGCCTAAAAGATCCCTAAATCGGTGTTTCTGAGACCAAACGTTCAATAAATCACTGTTTCTGAGCCCCAAAGTTCCCTAATTTGGTGTTTCTGGGCCTGAAAGATCCCTCATTTACTTTTTCTGGGCCTAACATATCGCTAAATCGGTGTTTCTGAGCCCAAACCTACTCTAAATCTCTGTTTCTGAGCACCAGATTTCCATAATTTGGTGTTTCTGGGCCTAAAAGTTCCCTCATTTCGTTTTTCTGGGCCTAAAAGTTCCATAAATTGGTGCTTCTGAGCCCAAAATTTCTCTAATTTGGAGCTTCTGAGCCCAAAAGTTCTCTAATTTGGTGTTTCTGAGCCCAAAAATTCTCTAATTTGGTGTTTCTGAGCCCAAAAGTTCACTAAATTGGTGTTTCTGAGCCCAAACGTTCACTAAATCACTGTTTCTGAGCCCCAAAGTTCCCTAATTTGGTGTTTCTGGACCTAAAAGTTCCATAATTTAATTTCTCAGGCCCTAAAAGATCCCTAAATCGGTGTTTCTGAGGCCAAAGTTCCCTAAATCGCGGCTTCGGAGCCTGAAAGTTCTCTAATTTGCTGTTTCTGAGACCCAAAGTTGCCTAATTAGGTGTTCCAGGACATAAAAGTTCTCTAAATCACTATTCCGGAGCCCCAAAGTTCCCTAATTTGGTGTTTCTGGGCCTAAAAGTTCCCTAATTTAGTTTTTTCTGGGCATATAAGATCCCTAAATCGGCATTTCTGAGCCCAAAATTTTCCTAAATCACTGTTTCTGAGCCCAAGAGTTCCCTAAATTGGTGATTCGGAGACTGAAAGTTCCCTAAATCGGTAGTTCTGGGCCCAAAGTTCCCTAAATTGGTGTTTCTGAAGCCCAAAGATCTCTAAATCAGTTTCTGAGCCCCAAATTGCCCTAGTATCGTATTTCAGGGCGTGAAAGTTCCTTAATTTTGTTTTCTGGGCCTAAAAGATCCCTAAATTGGTGCTTTTGAGCCCAAAAGTACCCTAAATCATTGTTTCTGGGCCCCAAAGTTGCCTAAATTGGTGTTTCTGAGCCCAAAAGTTCCCTAATTTAGTATTTCTGGTCATAAAAGATCCCCAAATCGGCGTATCTAAGCCTAATAGTTCCCTAAATCACTGCTTCTGAGCCCAAGAGTTCCCGAAATTGGTGTTCCTGAGCCCAAAAGTTCCCTAAATTGGTGTTTCTGAGACTGAAAGTTCCCTAAATCGGAACTTCTGGGCCCCAAAGTTCCCTAAATTGGTGTTTCTGGACGTAAAAGTTAAATAATTTAATTTCTCAGGCCCTTAAAGATCCCTAAATCGGTGTTTCTGAGGCCAAAGTTCCCTAAATCGCTGCTTCGAAGCCTGAAAGTTCTCTAATTTGGTGTTTCTGAGACCCAAAGTTGCCTAATTAGGTGTTCCAGGGCATAAAAGTTCTCTAAATCACTATTCCTTAGCCCCACAGTTCCCTAATTTGGTGTTTCTGCCCCCTAAAGTTCCCTAAATTCATGCTTCTGGGCCCCAAAGTTCCCTAATTAGGTGTTCCTTGGCCTAAAAGTTCTCTAAATTACTATTCCTGAGCCCCAAAGTTCCCTAATATGTTATTTCTGGGCCTAAAAGTTCCCTAATCTGGTGTTTCTGAGACTGAAAGTTGTATAAATCGGTGTTTCTGAGCCTAAACGTACCCTAAATTCATGTTTCTGGGCCCCAAAGTTCCCTAAATTGATGTTTCTGAAGCCAAAAAATTTCTAAATAAGTTTCTGAGCCCCAAATTTCCCTAGTATCGTATGTCAGGGACTAAAACTTCCTTAATTTTGTTTCCTGGGCCTAAAAGATCCCTAAATTGGTGCTTCTGAGCCCAAAAGTACCCTAAATCATTGCTTCTGGGCCCCAAAGTTCCCTATTTTGGTGTTTCTAAGCCTGAAAGTTCCCTAAGTTGGTGTTCCTGAGCCCCAAAGTTCCCTAATTTGGTATTTCTGAGACAGAAAGCTCCCTAAATTGCTGATTCTGAGCCCCAAATTTCCCTAATTTGCAGCTTCTGAGTCCCAATGTTCCCTAAGTTGGTGTTTCTGGACCTAAAAGATCCCTAAATTGGTGCCTCTGAGGCCAAAGTTCCCTACTTTGGTGTTTCTGGGCCTAAAAGTTCTGTAATTAGGTGTTCCGGGGCCTAAAAGTTCTCTAAATCACTATTCCTGAGCCCCACAGGTCCCTAACTTGGTGTTTCTGGACCTAAAATTTCCCTAATTTAGTTTTTCTGGGCATAAAAGATCCCTAAATTGGCATTTCTGAGCTCAAAAATTCCCTAAATCACTGATTCTGAGCACCAAAGTTCTCTAATTTGGTGTTTCTGAGCCTGAAAGTTCCCTAAATTGGTGTTTCTGAGCCACAAATTTCCCTAAATAGGTGCTTCTGAGCCCAAAAGTTCCCTAAATCGCTGCTTCTGAGTCCCAAAGTTCCCTAATTTGGTGTTTCTGGGTCAAAATTTCCCTCATTTGTTGTTTCAGGGCCTAAAAGATCCATAAATTGGTGTTTCTGAGCCCAAGTGTTCCCTAAATTGGTGTTTCTGAGACGGAAAGTTCCCTCAATCAGTGCTTCTGGACACCAAAGTTCCCTAAAGTGGTGTTTCTGAGCCCCAAAGTTCTCTAAATCGGTGTTTCTGAGCCTAAACGTTCCCTAAATTCATGCTTCTGGGCCCCAGAGTTCCCTAAATTGGTGTTTCTGAAACCAAAAGATCTCTAAATCAGTTTCTGAGCCCCAAATTGCCCTAGTATCGTATTTCAGAGCCTAAAAGTTCCCTAATTTTGTTTTCTGGGCCTAAAAGATCCCTAAATTGGTGCTTTTGAGCCCAAAAGTACCCTAAATCATTGTTTCTGGGCCCCAAAGTTCCCTAATTTGGTGTTTCTGAGCCTGAAAGTTACCGAAGCTGGTGTTTCTGAGTCCCAAACTCCCTAATTCGCTGCTTCTGAGACCCAAAGTTGCCTAATTCACTGCTTCTTAGTTCCAATGTTCCCTAAGTTGGTGTTTCTGGGCCTAAAAGATCACTAATTCGGTGTTTCTGAGCCCAAACGTTCACTAAATCACTGTTTCTGAGCCCCAAAGTTCCCTAATTTGGTGTTTCTGGGCCTAAAAGTTCCCTAATTTGGTGTTTCAGGGCCTAAAAGAACACTAAATTGGTGTTTCTGAGGCCAAAGTTCCCTAAATCGCTGCTTCGGAGTCCCAGAGTTCCCTAATTTGGTGTTCCTGGGCCTAAAAGTTCCCTTATTTAGTATTTCTGGGCATAAAAGATCCCTAAATCACTGTTTCTGAGCCCAAGAGTTCCCTAAATTGGTGTTCATGAGTACAAAAGTTCCTTAAATTGGTGTTTCGGAGACTGAAAGTTCCCTAAATCGGTGCTTCTGGGCACCAAAGTTCCCTAAAGTGGTGTTTCTGAGCCCCAAAGTTCTCTAAATCGGTGTTTCTGAGCCTAAACGTTCCCTAATTTCATGCTTCTGGCCCCTAAAGTTCTCTAAATTGGAGTTTCTGAAACCAAAAGATCTCTAAATCAGTTTCTGAGCCCCAAATTGCCCTAGTATTGTATTTCAGGGCCTAAAAGTTCCCTAATTTTGTTTTCTGGGCCTAAAAGATCCCAAAGTTCCCTAATTTGGTGTTTCTGAGTCTGAAAGTTCCCTAAGTTGGTGTTTCTGAGTCCCAAAGTTGGTTTTTTTTCTAACAACCATTGACCTGGTGGCAACCATAGTTAGCTCTGCAATACAAAGACTCTCCGGAAAGCTGTGCATGGAATAGTTTACAAGTCTTTTAAGTACTTGCTTTTAACAAAGACTTACCCTTCTAGGTCTCTCCTTCAGTGAACAGGGACTAGTCCCTGCCCTCCCAAAGGATTCATATACCCTGAGGGCACAGTTAACAGCTGATCACCCTGTTTAAAATCACCACGCCCCTGAGGGTGGCTCCGCCCACGCTATCTCGGGTGTCCGCCCTGGAGCTGTCGGTGCGGCCTCAGGTTTGGGTTCCCTAATTCCCTGCCTCTGAGCCCCAAAGTTGCCTAATTCGCTGCTTCTCAGTCCCAATGTTCCCTAAGTTGGTGTTGCCGGGCCTAAAAGATCCCTAAATCGGTGTTTCTGAGCCCAAACGTTCACTAAATCGCTGTTTCTGAGCCCCAAAGTTCCCTAATTAGGTGTTCCTGGGCCTAAAAGTTCTCTAAATCACTATTCCTGAGCCCCAAAGTTCCCAATTTTGGTGTTTCTGGGCCTAAAAGTTCCCTCATTTGGTGTTTCAGGACCTTAAAGATCCCTAAATGGGTGTTTATGAGCACAAGAGTTCCGTAAATTAGTGTTTCTGAGACTGAAAGTTCCCTAAATCGGTGCTTCTGGGTACCAACGTTCCCTAAATCGTTGCTTCTGAGACTGAAAGTTCTCTAAATCGGTGTTTCTGAGCCTAAACGTTCCCTAAATTCATGCTTCTGGGCCCCAGAGTTCCCTAAATTGGTGTTTCTGAAACCAAAAGATCTCTAAATCAGTTTCTGAGTCCCAAATTGCCCTAGTATCGTATTTCAGAGCCTAAAAGTTCCCTAATTTTGTTTTCTGGGCCTAAAAGATCCCTAAATTGGTGCTTTTGAGCCCAAAAGTACCCTAAATCATTGTTTCTGGGCCCCAAAGTTCCCTAATTTGGTGTTTCTGAGCCTGAAAGTTACCGAAGCTGGTGTTTCTGAGTCCCAAACTCCCTAATTCGCTGCTTCTGAGACCCAAAGTTGCCTAATTCACTGCTTCTTAGTTCCAATGTTCCCTAAGTTGGTGTTTCTGGGCCTAAAAGATCACTAATTCGGTGTTTCTGAGCCCAAACGTTCACTAAATCACTGTTTCTGAGCCCCAAAGTTCCCTAATTTGGTGTTTCTGGGCCTAAAAGTTCCCTAATTTGGTGTTTCAGGGCCTAAAAGAACACTAAATTGGTGTTTCTGAGGCCAAAGTTCCCTAAATCGCTGCTTCGGAGTCCCAGAGTTCCCTAATTTGGTGTTCCTGGGCCTAAAAGTTCCCTTATTTAGTATTTCTGGGCATAAAAGATCCCTAAATCACTGTTTCTGAGCCCAAGAGTTCCCTAAATTGGTGTTCATGAGTACAAAAGTTCCCTAAATTGGTGCTTCTGTGCCCAAAATTTCCCCAATTTGGTGTTTCTGGACCTAAAAGTTCCCTAATTTAGTTTTTCGGGGCCTAACATATTGCTAAATCGGTGTTTTTGAGCCCAAACCTTCTCTAAATCTCTGTTTCTGAGCACCAGAATTCCATAATTTGGTGTTTCTGGGCCCAAAACTTGCCTCATTTAGTTTTTCTGGGCCTAAAAATTCCCTAAATTGGTGCTTCTGAGCCACAAAGTTCCCTAATTTGCTGCTTCTGAGCCCAAGAGTTCCCTAAATTGGTGTTTCTAAGCCCAAAAGTTCACTAAATTGGTGTTTCTGAGCCCAAAAGTTCACTAAATCACTGTTTCTGAGTCCCAAAGATCCCTAATTTTGTGTTTCTCGGCATAAAATTTCCATAATTTAATTTCTCAGGCCCTAAAAGATCCCTAAATCGGTGTTTCTGAGGCCAAAGTTCCCTAAATCGCTGCTTCGGAGTCCCAGAGTTCCCTAATTTGGTGTTCCTGGGCCTAAAAGTTCCCTTATTTAGTATTTCTGGGCATAAAAGATCCCTAAATCACTGTTTCTGAGCCCAAGAGTTCCCTAAATTGGTGTTCCTGAGCACAAAAGTTCCCTAAATTGGTGTTTCTGAGACTGAAAGTTCCCTAAATCGGTGCTTCTGGGCACCAAAGTTCCCTAAAGTGGTGTTTCTGAGCCCCAAATTTCTCTAAATCGGTGTTTCTGAGCCTAAACGTTCCCTAAATTCATGCTTCTGGCCCCTACAGTTCTCTAAATTGGAGTTTCTGAAACCAAAAGATCTCTAAATCAGTTTCTGAGCCCCAAATTTCCCTAGTATCGTATTTCAGGGCCTAAAAGTTCCCTAATTTTGTTTTCTGGGCCCAAAAGATCCCTAAATTGGTGCTTTTGAGCACAAAAGTACCCTAAACCATTGCTTCTGGACCCCAAAGTTCCCTAATTTGGTGTTTCTGAGCCTGAAAGTTCCCTAAGTTGGTGTTTCTGAGTCCCAAATTCCCTAATTCCCTGCTTCTGAGACCCAAAGTTGCCTAATTCGCTGCTTCAGAGTCCCAGTGTTCCCTAAGTTGGTGTTTCTGGGCATAAAAGATCCCTAATTCGGTGTTTCTGAGCCCAAACGTTCACTAAATCACTGTTTTGGAGCCCCAAAGTTCCCTAGATTGGTGTTTCTGGGCCTAAAAGTTCCCTAATTTAGTTTTTCTGGGCCTAAAAGATCCCGAAATTGGTGAATTGAGCCCAAAAGTACCCTAAATCATTGCTTCTGGGAACCAAAGATCCCTAATTTGTTGTTTCTGAGCCTGAAAGTTCCCAAAATTGGTGTTTCTGAACCCCAAAGTTCCCTAATTCGCTGCTTCTGAGTCCCAATGTTCCCTAAGTTGGTGTTTCTGGGCCTAAAAGTTCCCTTATTTAGTATTTCTGGGCATAAAAGATCTCTAAATCACTGTTTCTGAGCCCAAGAGTTCCCTAAATTGGTGTTTCTGAGCCCAAAAGTTCACTAATTTGGTGTTTCTGAGACCAAAAGTTCCCTAAATTGGTGTTTCTGAGCCCAAAAGTTCACTAAATTGGTGTTTTTGAGCCCAAACATTCACTAAATCACTGTTTCTGAGCCCCAAAGATCCCTAATTTTGTGGGTTTGGACCTAACAGTTCCATAATTTAATTTCTCAGGCCCTAAAAGATCCCTAAATCGGTGTTTCTGAGCAGCAGATTTCCCTAATTTGCTGTTTCTGGGCCTGAATGTTCCCTCATTTAGTTTTTCTGGGCCTTACATTCCCTAAATTGGTGCTTCTGAGCCCAAAAGATAGATAATTTTGTGTTTCTGGGCCCCAAAATTTCCCTAAGTTGGTGTTCCTGGGCCTAAAAGTTGACTAATTTAGATTATCTGGACATAAAAGATCACTAAATTGGTGTTTTTGAGGCCCATTTCCCTAAATCTCTGCTTCTGAAGCCAAAAGTTCCCTAAATCGCTGTTTCTGAGTCCCAACATTCCCTAATTAGGTGTTCCTGGGCCTGAAAGTTCTCTAAATCACTATTCCTGAGCCCCAAAGTTCCCTAATTTGATGTTTCTGGGCCTAAAAGTTCCCTGAATCGGTGTTTCTGAGCCCAAAGTTTCACTAAATCACTGTTTCTGAGCCCCAAAGTTCCCTAATTTGGTGTTTCTGGGCCTAAAAGTTCCCTCATTTAGTTTTTCTGGGCATAAAAGATCCCTAAATCGGCGTTTCTGAGCTCAAAAGTTCCCTAAATCACTGTTTCTGAGCCCAAGAGTTTCCTAAATAGGTGTTCCTGAGCCCAAAAGTTCCAGAAATTGGTGTTTCTGAGCCCAAAATTCCCTAAATTGGTGCTTCTGGGCCCCAAAGTCCCCTAAATTGGTGTTTCTGAAGCCAAAAGATCTCTAAATCAGTTTCTGAGCCCCAATTTTCCCCAGTATTCTATTTCAAGGCCTAAAAGTTCCATAATTTTGTTTTCTGGGCCTAAAAGATCCCAAAATTGGTGCTTTTGAGCCCCAAAGTTCCCTAAATCACTGTTTCTAAGCCTGAAAGTTCCCTAACTTGGTGTTCCTGAGCCCAAAAGTTCCCTAAATTGGTGTTTCTGAGACTGAAAGTTCCCTAAATCGGTACTTCTGGGCCCCAAAGTTCCCTAAATTGGTGTTTCTGGGACCCAAAGTTCCCTAATTTGGTGTTTCTGAGCCTGAAAGTTCCCTAATTTGGTGTTTCTGGGCCTAAAAGTTCCCTAATTTAGATTATCTGGGCATAAAAGATCACTAAATTGCTGTTTCTGAGGCCAAAGTTCTCTAAATCGCTGCTTCTGAGCCCAAAAGTTCCCTAAATTGCTGCTTCAGAGTCCCAACGTTCTCTAATTAGGCGTTCTGGGGCCTGAAAGTTCTCTAAATCACTATTCCGGAGCGCCAAAGTTCCCTAATTTGCTGTTTCTGGGCCTAAAAGGTCCCTAAGTCGGTGTTTCTGAGCCAAAACGTTGACGAAATCACTGTTTCTGAGCGCCAAAGTTCCCTAATTTGGAGTTTCTGGGTCTGAAAATTTCCTCATTTAGATTTTCTGGGCATAAAACATCCCTAAATCGGTGTCTCTGAGGGCAAAGTTCCCTAAATTGGTGTTTCTGGGCCTAAAAGTTCCCTAATTTAGTTTTTCGGGGCCTAACATATCGCTAAATCAGTGTTTCCGAGCCCAAACCTTCTCTAAATCTCTGTTTCTGAGCACCAGATTTCCATAATTTGGAGTTTCTGGGCCTAAAAGTTCCCTCATTTCGTTTTTCTGGGCCTAAAAGTTCCCAATATTGGTGCTTCTGAGCCCAAAATTTCCCTAATTTGGAGCTTCTGAGCCCAAAAGTTCCCTAAATTGGTGTTTCTGAGCCCAAAAGTTCCCTAATTTGGTGTTTCTGAGCCCAAAAGTTCACTAAATTGGTGTTTCTGAGCCCAAACGTTCACTAAATCACTGTTTCTTAGCCCCAAAGATCCCTAATTTGGTGTTTCTGGACCTAACAGTTCCAAAATTTAATTTCTCAGGCCCTAAAAGATCCCTAAATCGGTGTTTCTGAGGCCAAAGTTCCCTAAATCGCTGTTTCGGAGGCCAAAAGTTCTCTAATTTGGTGTTTCTGAGACCCAAAGTTGCCTAATTAGGTGTTCCAGGACATAAAAGTTCTCTAAATCACTATTCCGGAGCCCCACAGTTCCCTAATTTGGTGTTTCGGGCCTAAAAGTTCCCTAATTTAGTTTTTTCTGGGCATATAAGATCCCTAAATCGGCATTTCTGAGCCCAGAATTTTCCTAAATCACTGTTTCTGAGCCCAAGAGTTCCCTAAATTGGTGTTTCAGAGACTGAAAGTTCCCTAAATCAGTACTTCTGGGCCCAAAGTTCCCTAAATTGGTGTTTCTGAAGCCAAAAGATCTCTAAATCTGTTTCTGAGCACCAAATTTCCCTAATTTCGTATTTCAGGGCGTGAAAGTTCCCTAATTTTGTTTTCTAGGCATAAAAGATCCCTAAATTGGTGCTTTTGAGCCCAAAAGTACCCTAAATCATTGTTTCTGGGCCCCAAAGTTCCCTATTTTGGTGTTTGTGAGCCCGAAAGTTCCCTACTTTGGTGTTTCTGAGATTGAAAGTTCCCTATACTGGTATTACTTAGCCCCAAAGTTCCCTAATTAGCTGCATCTGAGTCCCAATATTCCCTAAGTTGGTGTTTCTGGGCCTAAAAGATCCCTAAATCGGTGTTTCTGAGGCCAACCGTTCACTAAATCACTATTTCGGTGCCCCAAAGTTCCCTAATTTGGTATTTCTGAGCCCAAAAGTTCCCTAATTTAGTATTTCTTGTCATAAAAGATCCCCAAATCGGCGTATCTGAGCCTAATAGTTCCCTAAATCACTGTTTCTGAGCACAAGAGTTCCCTAAATTGGTGTTCCTGAGCCCAAAAGTTCCCTAAATTGGTGTTTCTGAGACTGAAAGTTCCCTAAATCGGAACTTCTGGGCCCCAAAGTTCCCTAAATTGGTGTTTCTGGGCCCCAAAATTCCCTAGTTTGGTCTTTCTGAGCCTCAAAGTTCCCTGAATTGGTGTTTCTGAGCCCCAAAGTTCCCTAATTCGCTGCTTCTGAGACCCAAAGTTGCCTAATTCGCTGCTTCTGAGTCCCAAAGTTCCCTAATTTGGTGTTTCAGGGCCTAAAAGATCCCTAAATTGGTGCTTCTGAGCCCAAACATTCTCTAAATCACTGTTTCTGATCCCCAAGTTTCCCTAATTTGGTGTTTCTGGTCCTAAAAGTTCCCTAATTTAGTTTTTCTGGGCCTAAAATATCTCTAAATCGGCGTTTCTGAGCTCAAAAATTCCCTAAATCACTGTTTCTGAGCACAAGAGTTCCCCAAATTGGTGTTCCTGAGCCCAAAATTTCCCTAAATTGGTGTTTATGAGACTGAAAGTTCCCTAAATTGGTACTTCAGGGCCCCAAAGTTCCCTAATTTGGTGTTTCTGGGCCCCAAAGCTCCCTAATTCGCTGCTTCTGAGCCCCAAACTTGCCTCATTTGCTGCTTCTGAGTTCCAGTGTTCCCTAAGTAGGTGTTTCTGGGCCTAAAAGATCCCTAAATCGGTGTTTCTGAGTCCAAACGTTCACTATATCACTGTTTCTGAGACCCAAAGTTCCCTAATTTGGTGTTTCTGGGACTGAAAGTTCCCTCATTTAGTTTTTTCTGGGAATAAAAGTTCCCTAAATTGGTGCTTCTGTGCCCAAAATTTCCCCAATTTGGTGTTTCTGGACCTAAAAGTTCCCTAATTTAGTTTTTCGGGGCCTAACATATTGCTAAATCGGTGTTTTTGAGCCCAAACCTTCTCTAAATCTCTGTTTCTGAGCACCAGAATTCCATAATTTGGTGTTTCTGGGCCCAAAACTTGCCTCATTTAGTTTTTCTGGGCCTAAAAATTCCCTAAATTGGTGCTTCTGAGCCACAAAGTTCCCTAATTTGCTGCTTCTGAGCCCAAGAGTTCCCTAAATTGGTGTTTCTAAGCCCAAAAGTTCACTAAATTGGTGTTTCTGAGCCCAAAAGTTCACTAAATCACTGTTTCTGAGTCCCAAAGATCCCTAATTTTGTGTTTCTCGGCATAAAATTTCCATAATTTAATTTCTCAGGCCCTAAAAGATCCCTAAATCGGTGTTTCTGAGGCCAAAGTTCCCTAAATCGCTGCTTCGGAGCCTGAAAGTTCTCTAATTAGGTGTTTCTGAGACCCAAAGTTGCCTAATTAGGTGTTATAGGGCATAAAAGTTCTCTAAATCACTATTCCGGAGCCCCACAGTTCCCTAATTTGGTGTTTCTGGGCCTAAAAGTTCCCTAATTTAGTTTTTTCCGGGCATATAAGATCCCTAAATCGGCGTTTCTGAGCCCAAGAGTTCCCTAAATTGATGTTTCTGAGACTGAAAGTTCCCTAAATTGGTGTTTCTGAGACTGGAAGTTCCCTACATCGGTACTTCTGGGCCCCAAAAATCCCTAAATTGGTGTTTCTGAGCCCCAAAGTTGCCTAATTCGCTGCTTCTGAGTCCCAACGTTCCCTAAGTTGGTGTTTCTGGGACTAAAACATCCCTAAATCGGTGTTTCTGAGGCCAAACGTTCACTAAATCACTGATTCGGAACCCCAAAGTTCCCTTATTTGGTGTTTCTGGGCCTAAAAATTCCTTAATTTAGTTTTTCTGAGTCTAAAAGACCCCTAAATCGCTGCTTCTGAGGCCAAAAGATCCCTAAACTGCTGCTTCTGAGTCCCAAAGTTCCCTAATTTAGTTTTTCTGGGCCTATAAGTTCCCTAAATCGCAGTTTCTGAGCACCAGATTTCCCTAATTTGGTGTTTCTGGGCCCGAAAGTTCCCTAATTTTGTTTTCTAGGCCTAAAAGATCCCTAAATTGGTGTTTCTGAGGCCAAAGATCCCTAAATCGCTGCTTCTGAGCCCAAAAGTTCCCTAATTAGGTGTTCCTGGGCCTAAAAGTTCTCTAAATCACTATTCCTGAGCTCCAAAGTTCCGTCACTTGGTGTTTCAGGGCCTAAAAGATCCCCTAATTGGTGTTTCTGAGAATGAAAGTTCCCTAAATCGGTACTTCTGAGTGCCAAATTCCCTAAGTTGGTGTTTCTGAGTCCCAAAGTTCCCTAGTTCGCTGCTTCTTAGCCCCCAAGTTGCCTAATTCGCTGCTTCTGAGTCCCAGTGTTCCCTAAGTTGGTGTTTCTGGGCCTAAAAGATCCCTAAATCGGTGTTTCTGAGCCCAAACATTCAGTAAATCACTGTTTCAGAACCCCAAAGTTCCCTAAATTGCTGCTTCTGAGCCCCGGAGTTCCCTAATTAGGTGTTCCTGGGCCTAAAACTTCTCTAAATCACTATTCCTGAGCTCCAAAGTTCCCTAACTTGGTGTTTCTGTGCCTAAAAGTTCCCTAATTTAGATTTTCTGGCCATAAAAGTTCCCGAAATTGGTGCTTTTTAGCCGAAAAGTTCCCTAAGTCGCTGTTTCTGAGCCTGAAAGATCCCCACATTGGTGTTCCTGAACCCAACAGTTCCCAAAATTTGTGTTTCTGAGACTGAAAGTCCCCTAAATAGGTACTTCTGGGCACCAAAGTTCCCTAAATTTGTGTTTCTGGGCTCCAAAGTTCCCTAGTTTGGTGTTTCTGAGCCTGAAAGTTCCCTAAATTGGCGTTTCTGAAACCAAAAGGTCTCTAAACCAGTTTGTGAGCCCCAAATTTCCCTAGTATCTTATCTCAGGGCCTAAAAGTTCACTTATTTAGTTTTTCTGGGCCTAAAACATCCCTAAATTGGTGCTTTTGAGCCCAAAAGTACCATAAATCATTGCTTCTGGGGCCCAAAGTTCCCTAAATTGGTGTTTGTGAGCCCCACAGTTCCCTAACTTGGTGTTTCTGGGCCTAAAAGTTCCTTAATTTAGTTTTTTTCTGGGCATAAAAGATCCCTAAATCGGTGTTTCTGAGGCCAAAGTTCCCTAAATCACTGCTTCGGAGCCTGAAAGTTCTCTAATTTGGTGTTTTTGAGCCCAAAAGTTCCCTAATTGGGTGTTCCAGGGCATAAAAGTTCTCTAAATCACTATTCCGGAGCCCCACAGTTCCCTAACTTGGTGTTTCTGGGCCTAAAAGTTCCCTAATTTAGTTTTTTTCTGGGCATATAAGATCCCTAAATCGGCTTTTCTGAGCCCAAAATTTTCCTAAATCACTGTTTCTGAGCCCAAGAGTTCCCTAAATTGGTGTTTCTGAGACTGAAAGTTCCCTAAATCGGTACTTCTGGGCCCAAAGTTCCCTAAATTGGTGTTTCTGAAACCAAAAGATCTCTAAATCAGTTTCTGAGCCCCAAATTTCCCTAGTATCGTATTTCAGGGCGTGAAAGTTCCCTAATTTTGTTTTCTGGGCCTAAAAGATCCCTAAATTGGTGCTTTTGAGCCCAAAAGTACCCTAAATCATTGCTTCTGGGCCCCAAAGTTCCCTAATTTGGTGTTTCTGAGCCCAAAAGTTCCCTAATTTAGTATTTCTGGTCATAAAAGATCCCCAAATCGGCGTATCTAAGCCTAATAGTTCCCTAAATCACTGTTTCTGAGCCCAAGAGTTCCCGAAATTGGTGTTCCTGAGCCCAAAAGTTTCCTAAATTGGTGTTTCTCAGACGGAAAGTTCCCTAAATCGGAACTTCTGGGCCCCAAAGTTCCCTAAATTGGTGTTTCTGG
This sequence comes from Trogon surrucura, assembly GCA_020746105.1. Classification (NCBI taxonomy): domain Eukaryota; kingdom Metazoa; phylum Chordata; class Aves; order Trogoniformes; family Trogonidae; genus Trogon; species Trogon surrucura. Next base: position 244,827 of record JAJGST010000016.1, read on the forward strand.
GCCCCAAAATTCCCTAGTTTGGTCTTTCTGAGCCTCAAAGTTCCCTGAATTGATGTTTCTGAGCCCCAAAGTTCCCTAATTCGCTGCTTCTGAGCCCCAAAGTTGCCTAATTCGTTGCTTCTGAGTCCCAAAGTTCCCTAATTTGGTGTTTCAGGGCCTAAAAGATCCCTAAATTGGTGCTTCTGAGCCCAAACGTTCTCTAAATCACTGTTTCCGAGTCCCAAAGTTCCCTAATTTGGTGTTTCTTGTCTTAAAAGTTCCCTAATTTAGTTTTTCTGGGCCTAAAAGATCTCTAAATCGGCGTTTCTGAGCTCAAAAATTCCCTAAATCACTGTTTCTGAGCACAAGAGTTCCTTAAATTGGTGTTCCTGAGACTGAAAGTTCCCTAAATTGGTACTTCAGGGCCCCAAAGCTCCCTAATTCGCTGCTTCTGACTCCCAGTGTTCCCTAAGTTGGTGTTGCCGTGCCTAAAAGATCCCTAAATCGGTGTTTCTGAGCCCAAACGTTCACTAAGTCACTGTTTCTGAGACCCAAAGTTCCCTAATTTGGTGTTTCTGGGCCTGAAAGTTCCCTCATTTCGTTTTTCTTGGCCTAACATATCCCTAAATCGGTGTTTCTGAGCCCAAACCTTCTCTAAACCTCTGCTTCTGAGCACCAGATTTCCATAATTTGGTGTTTCTGGGCCTAAAAGTTCCCTCATTTCGTTTTTCTGGGCCTAAAAGTTCCCTAAATTGAGGCTTCTGAGCCCAAATTTCAGTAAATTGGTGTTTCTGAGCCCAAACGTTCACTAAATCACTGTTTCTGAGCCCCGAAGATCCCTAATTTGGTGTTTCTGGACCTAACAGTTCCATAATTTAATTTCTCAGGCCCTAAAAGATCCCTAAATCGGTGTTTCTGAGGCCAAAGTTCCCTAAATCGCGGCTTCGGAGCCTGAAAGTTCTCTAATTTGGTGTTTCTGAGACCCAAAGTTGCCTAATTAGGTGTTCCAGGGCATAAAAGTTCTCTAAATCACTATTCCGGAGCCCCACAGTTCCCTAATTTGGTGTTTCTGGGCCTAAAAGTTCCCTAAATTCATGCTTCTGGGCCCCAAAGTTCCCTAATTAGGTGTTCCTTGGCCTAAAAGTTCTCTAAATCACTATTCCTGAGCTCCAAGGTTCCCTAATTTGGTGTTTTTGGGCCCAAAAGTTCCCTAATCTGGTGTTTCTGAGACTGAAAGTTGTATAAATCGGTGTTTCTGAGCCTAAACGTTCCCTGAATTCATGTTTCTGGGCCCCAAAGTTCCCTAAATTGGTGTTTCTGAATCCAAAAAATCTCTAAATAAGTTTCTGAGCCCCTAATTTCCCTAGTATCTTATGTCAGGGACTAAAACTTCCTTAATTTTGTTTCCTGGGCCTAAAAGATCCCTAAATTGGTGTTCCTGAGCCCAAAAGTACCCTAAATCATTGCTTCTGGGCCCCAAAGTTCCCTAATTTGGTGTTTCTAAGCCTGAAAGTTCCCTAAATTGGTGTTTCTGAGCCCCAAAGTTCCCTAATTTGGTATTTCTGAGACAGAAAGCTCCCTAAATTGCTGATTCTGAGCCCCAAATTTCCCTAATTAGCAGCTTCTGAGTCCCAATGTTCCCTAAGTTGGTGTTTCTGGGCCTAAAAGATCCCTAAATTGGTGCCTCTGAGGCCAAAGTTCCCTACTTTGGTGTTTCTGGGCCTAAAAGTTCTGTAATTAGGTGTTCCGGGGCCTAAAAGTTCTCTAAATCACTATTCCTGAGCCCCACATGTCCCTAACTTGGTGTTTCTGGGCCTAAATTTCCCTAATTTAGTTTTTCTGGGCATAAAAGATCCCTACATCGGCGTTTCTGAGCTCAAAAATTTCCTAAATCACTGTTTCTGAGCCCCAAAGTTCCGTAATTTGGTGTTTCAGAGACTGAAAGTTCCCTAAATCAGCAATTCTGCGCCCCAAAGTTTCCTAAATTTGTGTTTCTGGGCCCCAAAGTTCCCTAGTTTGGTGTTTGTGAGCCTGAAAGTTCCCTAAATTGGTGTTTCTGAGCCCAAAATTTCCCTAAATAGCTGCTTCTGAGCCCAAAAGTTCCCTAAATCGCTGCTTCTGTTGCAAATAAAGTGGAATTAAAATTGTAGAAGTAGTTAGGTTAAGGCTTTGACTGGCCAGGTAGACCTTATGAGAATAACAGTTTCCTGGCGACCGCGGCAGGACTCCGGAGTCGGCAGGAGCGGTTCACGGGCTGATCCACTCCGAGCCGGCACCAGGTGATTTCTGGGGAGACATCAACCCGTGCCCGACTCCGCGCTGGACGGACAACCATAAGGTAAGCCCGAAGGTGCTTTATTCTTTTAAGGTTGGGCGCCTGCCCGTAAGACGAGGACTCATCTCGCAGGGTTGGGGCAAAAGGTTCTGGTATTGGGAAGCCGAGGCGCTGGCCGTAAGACGCAGCGAAAGCCGCGCTGAGCCAGCACTCGCCACTCGCGGCGTCGAGAATAGGCAAGTTGGTTGGTATTAAGGTACAAAGGGTTGTAGTATTGTAGTTGTACGAGTGTGTGAGTAGTATAATGTCGTTTAAAATGTTTAAGAGTTCTATCGTGCAATGAAATGGATATCCCCGAGGATTCTCCTCTTGGTTGTTTATTGAAACGTAGGAAAGACGGTAATTTTGGAAAGGAATTAAGAAAGAGGAATTTAATTGATTGTTGTAATTACGTATGGCCTGAATATGAAACAGAAGGGATGCAGCGGCCACGAAACGGTACAGTGAATTCAGACATTCTAACCCCCTTAATGCAGTTCTTACGGGAAAATGAAAAATGGGAGGAGGTGCCGTATCTTGACTTATTTTATTATTTAAAAGGGAAACCTGAATGGCAGAAAGGATGTGGAATGGTGGTATTGGGATCAACAGATAAGGAATGTGCTGGTTGTAAGGAGCGGAGAGTCTGGTTCTCGGAACCGGAGGAGGATGTGTCTTTGTTAGTTTCCCCAAGCGCGCCGTCGGCCCCCGAAAAACCACCACCGAATGACCATAAGGTCACTATTCCTGTTATATCAGAAGAGGAAACGGAGTCTGAAGAATTGTTGGCTGATAAGCCGAGAATGCCGCTTGCAGAGCGGACTCGTAAAGGGAGGTTAGAACGGAAAAAGGGGTCGCTACAACCTCAGTTGACGGCCCCGTTACGGGAGGCTGTGGGGGGAAGTGGAGAAAGAATTTTAGTAAAGGTCCCATTTTCTCCGAGCGATCTGATGATTTGGAAGCAATCGGCAGGGGCGTAGAGAGAAAATCCGGAGAAGGTGGCTCGGGTAATAAAAAATGGTGATAAAAGCACAAAATCCAGATTGGAATGATTTACAGGTGTTATTAGATACCATAATGGATTCCACTGAAAAGGAGATGGTGTTTAAGGCTATGACAGATCGTGCGCGAGAAATGGTTAGGATGCGGGTTATTAAAGGTGATACTATTAATAATTTGGTGCCCAGAGAAGATCCCGAGTGGGATCCCAACTCCGGGGAGGGGTATCGTAGACTGAAAGCGTACCAAGAATTATTGATAGATGGGATACGCGAAGGGATTCCGAAAACATTGAATTGGTCTAAATTGTATTTGGTAAGACAAGACAAAGGGGAGTCACCATCGGCGTTTTTAGAGAGACTGAAGGAGACAGCTCGGAGATATACGGATTTGGATGTGGAAGCTGAGTCAGGCAAATTACAATTGGCATTGATTTTTATGGGACAATCTCAGGAGGAAATTAGGAAAAAGCTGCAGAAGCTAGAAGGGGAAGATACACGGAACTTGGAGAAATTATTAGAAGTGGCCTGGAAAGTATATAATAGTAGGGAAAAGGAATCGGTAAAGAAACAGCAAGCGAGCATGCTGGCGGTCCTGCAACAGGCTTCTCAAGTGAATAATAGAGGAAGGGGCCGGGGGAGAGGGAGAGGTAACGAACAAGGAAGAAACTTCGGGTTTGGGGGTTTTGGAAATCAAGTCCCGGGAGGTCGGGGAAAGTTGGGACCTAATCAATGCGCGCTGTGTAAGGGCCAGGGACACTGGAAAAAGGAGTGCCCACTTAATTTGGGGATGGGAACACCAACGGGTGGTAACATAGGTGGAAATGCATTAGGAAATGGGGTGAATTTGGACGGAGGGATGAATTCTGGTAACGGGATGGACCCTTTTGTAGGAGGACCACAGGGTGTCGCTCAAGCTTTTATGATGAGAAATTATCAGAATCAGAGCTGACTAGACCGGGATTTAAAGGTTATTTTGGAAATAGGGGGGGGAACCGATGGAATTTAGGGTAGATGCCGGGGCAAGTTTTTCAGCGATGAATAAGCAAATGGGACCTCTGAGTGATTCTACGGTGCTTGTTGTTGTTGGGGTAACTGGGGAAGTAGAGGAAAGGACATCCCTGCGGCCACTCGATATAAAATTTGGGGGAAAGGAGTTTGACCATCAGTTTTTATATATGCCAAGCAGTCCAGAGTGTCTGCTGGGAAGAGATTTACTCTCAGCATTACAAGCAAAGATCATATTCGAAAAAGAAAGAGTAAAATTAGAAATACCGGAGGAAAATTTAGCGAAAATCTTTATGGTCAGGGAGTGGAGAAGGAGGAAATACCACCAGAGATTGAGCAGGCTGTAGTACCATGGGTATGGGAAACAGGAGCGCCAGGGAAATCGAAGGCAGCAGTACCTGCGATAGTGGAACTAAAAGAGGGGGCCCGACCGGTAAGGATACGTCAGTATCCCATTAAACTGGAAGCCCGGAAAGGAATAGCCCCTATGATAACTCAGTTTATGGTATCAGGAATTTTGCAGGAATGCAAATCCGAGTTCAATACTCCAATTTTCCCAGTTAGAAAACCCAACGGTAAATACAGACTAGTACAGGGCTTACGAGCAGTAAATTCCATCACCAAAGATATACACCCAGTAGCAGCCAATCCATATACTTTGTTAACATCTGTGTCTGAGAAATTTCAGTGGTTTACAGTAATTGATTTGAAAGATGCTTTCTTCTGCATCCCTCTGGCACCTGAGAGCAGAAATATTTTTGCATTTGAATGGGAAAATCTGGAAACTGGACGTAAGCGCCAACTCACCTGGACCAGGTTACCTCAAGGATTTAAGAACTCACCTACAATTTTCGGAAATCAGCTGGCCAAGGAGCTTGAAGGTTGGAAAACTACCCAGGTAAAGGACTCACCTTTTTCCTATGTTGTGTTGCAGTATGTAGACGATATTTTCCTGGGTGCTACGAATCGAAATCTCTGCCAACAACTGACTATTGAATTATTGAATATGTTGGGACAGGCTGGATACCGGGTATCCAAAGAGAAAGCACAGTTGGTAAAACGAAAGGTCATCTATTTGGGATGTGAAATTTCGCAAGGGGTTCGCCGATTGGGAGCCGATCGCGTCCAAGCAATACGCGCAATCCCCGTGCCCCGCAATCACCAAGAATTAAGATCCTTTCTAGGGATGGTCGGTTGGTGTCGCTTGTGGATTTCAAATTTTGGATTGATGGCCAGACCGCTTTATGAAGCAACAAAAGAGTCTGTATTTAGATGGGGAAAGGTGCAGGAAAAGGCATTCCAGGAATTGAAAAAGGGCACTCAAGGAGGCACCTGCTTTGGGTTTGCCGGCTTTGAAT